>VZTY01020385.1:217828-262623 GCA_013400935.1 Turnix velox
AAATAATCCCATGTGGACTCCAAGAAAATTGTGATTACAATCCAAACCTCTCCTGGAGAAAAAGAGTAAGACACCACTGCTTCCAGTCCTTCTCCAAGCAGAGACCTCAGAATGCAGACGCAGAAACTATCAGCACTATCACCCAGAACAGCTCTGGCAGGGGGAATATGACATTTAAGAAAATGAGGGGATACTAAGAAGGTTTTCCTATATAAAATATTTAACAGGTATAGATTATTTTCTGTATTTATTTGGGTTGTTAGTGCTCAGTTTTGTTACTAAGCTAATAAATTTGTTTATTAGCCTGTTAAAATGTCAAAGCTACTAAATTTGATATTCTTGTCTTCACATGTAATATTCTCTTTTCTCTCTCCGTAGTAAAATTTAGAGCATAACAGAAAGTAAGATTATGGTCTTCCTACAAGCTGTTTGGAATAATCTCAGAAATGTAAAAAAGATGAAAGAAGAATATGATAATTCCAGGAAAAATTCAAGACACAAGCAGAATAGAGGAGACAGTGTTTAAAAACTGAAGGTCTTCTTGTAACGGTTCCCTGCCTAAATATTATACCAAATTTTGCTTAATCATAGAAACTGCCAGGATCAAAGTGCAAGGTAAACAGATTTCTGGTAAAAAAGGAAAAGAAAAGCAAAAATAAAGAAGCTAAAAAAAAAAGAAGTGGTGAAGTATGTGAAAGTAATATTATTTTTTATATCTGTGTTATGGACATTTCATTTAAAAAGCTTCTAAGACTAAGTATTTTTAAAGCCATACTGCCTTATCAGATTGTAGTTTCTCATCTGTGACTTATATATGTCTTGGATCAGTAACTTTTCAGAAATATTCTTCACATTATAAATAATGTATCTTAGTTTCTAAAAATAGCCCAACTGTTCAGCAAAGCAACTGAAGTTCCTCAGACCACAGAGAGCACATCACTTTTTATATGACCAGTTCACACATTGTAATCATTCTTCTTTGCAAGGATGTGTTTTATTTCTCTCTGGTGGCATTATAGACTATGATTTAAGCTTTTGAGTACAGCATTTCAGTTTAAGTAAATAGCTTTCATCACTCTCTCATTATAATAAAGCTTTTTCTGTAACTAAATTATGATAGCATCTACCTTTTCTATTTTATTATTATAAAAAAGAATAACTTCCCATTGAAACAAGCTTGAAAGAATATAAAAATATGGTTTACTTAGGAGTCCACCTACATTGGAATGTATTTGTTTTTTACAACTTGTCCCAAGACAGTTAGTTATAGTTTTTACTTTTTACACTGGTGAAGTCTGCAGTCACCCATCCACATCATATCAGTCCTGTAGATAGAAACACTCCAGATATCACAGAAAACACCTACTCTGGAGTAGTATTTTACACAGAAAACCATTTAAAAACAAGACCATATTTCAGGAAGTAAGTGCTTATATTTCCTTTTTCACATGACTATTTTCAAATCTAGAATCTTGCAATCCAGATCTCTCCATCTAAAAATAAAGTAGGTTTTCAGAAACACCTAAACACCAGAAAGCTTTCAGTGAAGTCATCGATACAGCATAAATGAACAAATGATTCAATGGTTTTTGTGTTAGGTTACATGATAAGAAGTCTGTCCCCATGCACAGAGGAAGCCTTGAGGTTGTATCAGGGAACCCTTTTACACACTAATCAGCTGCTGCTGGAGCATCAAAGGACAGCAAATAATACAACCCCCCCCTGACATGAAGGACCTCAAAGCAAAAGGATGGGAAGATCCCCAATGGCCACATCGCAGACACAAGATTCAGCTTACCCTGGGGAACCTCAGCACACAGGCTGGGGCATTCCATCAACATGAACCAACAGGAGAGCTTCTCCATCACCCCACAGATGGAGAAGTGGCCACTGCCTTGGGCATGGGGATCACCACGACAGACAGGGAAAGATTACTGCACAGGATATATTGATAGATGGTGAAGGGAGGATGGGGAAAGTGAGAATCAAGGTGGTTAAGGGAGTAGAGGCTAGGAAAACAGTGGAATAAAGGAACAAGAAGTGCAGGCTGTGTGCAAGCAGGGGCTGGTCAGTGTACCCACCTGGCCTTGCCCCATGTATGGCCAGTGAGTGCAGTCTGTCCTGGCCTCTCACCAAACTCTATTCTCTCCATTTTCCTGAGCAAGGACTCAATAAATTGTGTAGGGGTTTGTGTGGATCTCAGTGAATAGCCCCTGGAGCAGGACTAGAGGTGAGAGACACAAGCATTCATGTTGCCAGTGACTGGAGAGACTAAGTTGGCTGCTGAAGGGACCAGAGGGTCCAGGTCTTCCACACTGTGGGGGTCTGGGAATCAGCTGTGACCTGCCCACATGTGTGTATGTGTGTTTGTATACCACAGACAGGTTCATTACATGCAGCTGAAGCAGGGCTGTAGCCTCAAGGGCTTATATGTCCAGGTGCCAGCAGCTAAGGAGAAGGTGACCCTGGGACAAACTGAGCATCTGAGCCCAGCCCACTTTGTATGACTATTCACTAGTAAGGGACCATCAGACTGAACTGCCAGATGAGAGGACAGGATGCATATATGCATATATGATGCATGTATATAAGAATGTGGTGTATCTGTGTATCTCTCTGCACATGCCCTCTCAGAACAGCAATTCAGCTTCACTGCTTCCTGAACCTGGAAATTTGTCAGGCTTGCCTGTTAGAACACAAAATTTAGCAAATCCCTCTCATTATATGTGGTGTCACCTTCCTGAAAAACCTCTGTAACAGGATAGTGCTCTTCTCCTCGCACATAATGTCAAAGTTTAAATTGAAAAGGTTATCAAAGTTTAAATTGAAACTAGAAATTCATTATTCAGATGACTCAAATTGGTCATAGACCTGAGCTGAGATACAAGATATGATACAGATTAGGTGAATGAGGAAACAGCCTGGTTTCCAGGTGTGAGAGCACAAAACCATTCCTGGTGAAGTCATTGGGAATGCTTATAGTGAAGATGCATCTGCAGGAGGCTCCACAGTCCTCAATACTGAGCTGTGAGAAATCTATGGCTATTATACTCCAGTCTTTTATAGACACATAGAATATCCAAGTCATGATAGCTTGTGTATCTGCATTCTACTATTGTTTTGTGAGTCAGAGTAAGCAATTTTCTTGAGGATGACATTAAATACTGAAAAACAAAGCTGAAATCCTAGAGGGTGACTCTTGGGTCAAGTCCTTTATGTAGCTTTGACATTTATCTAAGATTTTTCTCTGTCCTGTATCTCTGCTGAACACATGTGACAGATGCCTTTGCACCAGACAATGGGCAGTGATTCCTGGGACTGAAAACACTAGTTATACAATGATCAATTTTCAGTTTCTCATTTTCTTGAGAGAATAATTTTGCATTTCATATTTCTACCTCTATCTTGATGCCTAAATGACAACATTAATGGCATGCAAGATGGATACCTGTGATGGATTACCAGAAGATTTTGAACAACCTACACAGAGAGGGAAAGCAAATACAGAGGAATGGCTGGGATGCAACTCTGTAAGAAACCTTTGTCAAACATCATCCAGAGGCTCAAGAGGCTCATTTTATGCACACATTTCATAAATTGTTTGGTGCTTGTTCACAGACCTGCCACATCTCCTTTCCAGAGAAGAAAAAGTTAGCAAGAAGTTATGTGGGAGATTTGGCCCATTGTCTCTGGTTTAATTTACTGATTGGTGTCTAATGGGCAGTGGACTCTCAGTGATGTGAGAATAACTGTTAAAAATATAGATCAAACAGTTTCCTGTTTCTCTGGGTCTCACAGTGCTGTGGGTATGTTGCCCTATCTTTGCATTCCTCAGGTTTCCCATAGAACACAATGATATTTTCTGGCCCCCACGAGAAGAAAATCATGACCATACAGCATTTCTTTGACATTCCATATTCACAATTATTAATCTGTATCTCTCCTGGGCACTATTTTTCAAACTTGTAACAATACCCTGAGACATGCTATTTGTTTATTCTGTTGTGGTTTGCCTTATTTAATTGCAGAGCCTGGAGAAATCTAGAACAGTGTCTGGAAACTTTTGTTCTTCAATATAAACTATGAACTACAGCAAAGGGAAGGGGCTGATTGATAGATCCTCCTGAAGACAAATGCAGCAAGGGTCAAGCGACCAGTACATCCAGCTTATTGCTAAGTAGATTATGGCATCTGGGAGAGGAATTCCTGCTTTCTGTGCAGCACAGTAAAAATGGGGCTCTCTTTCCAGCCTCAGGAAGATGCCATATACTCCTTGAAAAAGCAACGAAATAAAAAACATATGAAGGGTGCATATCATAAATGCATTTCTTGTTCTGATATATAATGGTGCAAAACTGCAGTTTTCTGACAGTTATATACACAGTCATGTAGTCATTACATCTTATAAAGTGGACTTTAGCATTTAATATTTATTACCATTCTGCAGATTTTAGATGCAATGTCTCTGAGAGGGAATGCTTTTCTGTGAAGCACAGTCTTACTAACAGTAAGCAGGACACAAGATTTCTCTGATGTGGCAGTGAGTTGTCTACCTTCTCTCCTGTCATCAGCTGCTCAATATTAAGAACAATATACACATTACAATACCTACAGTTATTTGCACTCATACCAAACTATGCTACCAGATGAGAGTTTGGGTCCAAAGTGTGACTCACAAGCAATATGATAACATACATCAGTCTCAGAGTCTTCAAGCATTTTTTCTTCCTTGTTTTCCAAAGGGGAATGTGACTGAATTTCTGCAGTTTCTTTCCTCATGATGACTGCTTATGCCTGCTAGATTTTTAGAAGTTCACAAGGTTAATATGGATTGACAAAAGTGGCACTAGGTAAATCTCCCAATTCTCATCCTGTAATGGAGTAATGGGGACTAACCACACTGAGTGCTGCTGATGGCTGAAACTTGCACAGGTCCCTGTGCATGGTGGCATTTTTTTATGCTACTGCAGTTTGGCAATGGTGTGGTGGTTTGTGAAATATGCATCTTTGTTCATTTGGGGAGTTTCCATGATGATCTCATGTTAAAATTAGGAAAGTCCCCCTCTGCGCCCTCCGCCAATGCCTCCAGCCATCACTACACTGTCTTCAGTGCTGCCTCCGGGCCACCCAAGCCCCACATTGTACTGGCACAGCCTGGTTAAGAGCAGGGCAAGCTGAGTAAGTTCAGATTGTAGCATTCTTGAGTTTTGCTCATCATTTATGCAGAGGCAGAGGCTGTTTCATACCAGGGGCTGACAGGGACAAAGCTTTTGTAGTCAGAATAGCTTAGCTTGTGGTACTGACATTACTGAGATGGGCACAATCAGATTGATTATTAGATGCTAGCATACAACCCATACAGACAAAGAGACCATATAGCGATTTAGTATCTTGGTGTCCAGGTGCAGAGCGTTCATTGAAATCAATACTTGTTAGTTATCTAAGCATCTCTGAAGATCTGGGCCAGTGTACTCTAATGCTTCATCAGCTCAGCAAGTGGAGATTTTTCTCTGAAAAACAAGGACAGAGACTCCCACTGAGTGCCTAATAATACCTCATTATGCCTGCTGGTTTTATATAAAAAGTGCTTGGACCATCTGCAGGTGGACAGCAGCACAAATCTTACAGGAGCCGCCTGCAATATTGGTTTTCAGTCTGGTGAATGCTGCTGTTTAACATCGCTGCTGCTTTCGTTTCTCCTTATTACAGTGATGATAAACTGTCAGGCTTATCAGCAAGTTCTGCTCAAAGGTGGGACTCTATTTTCAATCCTACTCTGTGAAGTTATCTATCGGCATAACTTGTAATCACTGTCATCTCAAGAGGAAATGCTATACTCCAATTAACGGCTCCAATAATTGCACTCCGACGCAACTTGGCTGACAGCCCCAGCTTTTGTTAACTATATGATCACTGTTGTCACTCGTATGAGAAAATCATGTTATTACCATTTCAAGCTAATCAGCATTTACTCTGTGAATTCAGCAGCTGAGCAGGGCAAAGTCACATACAGCCAAATAACCCTGTGTAACAGACTGCATTGCAGCAAGACAGCTAGTAACAGTGCAGCAAAGCTCATTAACTGTTAGGCAATGCCCTACACAGAAGAGAATAGACTGATACCATGTCATATTTTGTATTCACACATACATTGGGGGATTCTTTAAGAGTTTCAGGCACATTTCTAACAGGGATGCTAATGTCATGAGCAGCCAAATGCTTTCACTCTGGCTATTTGTAAAATGTTATCATGTTGCTATTTGTAGAAATTGGGAAGACAATTGTCTATCTGTTTGTCTGATGGAACATTCCATAGGGGAGAAAGAATAATGTGATAAGCCTGTTGCGGTAACTATACCCTGGTTTAAAACAAAAAAATGGCAGCAGCAACGATTATAGAGACAAAGTATTTTAGGATGATTTTCTGTGAAGACATTTTCAGTCACACAAAGCAGAGATGAAAGTGTGCTTTCCCAGGGATTCACAGCAGAAATTTGGCTCTTAAATATCAATTGTGCCTTTGGAATAAACGGTAATGTCAAAGGGTTGACATTGTTGCACTGTTTGTCTCTGTTGTGCTTCACAATTGAGGATGAAAGCAGCGCAGCAAGTGTCAAAGTTAGACTTATTCCTATAAGTAAATATACTGAAGGCCATGTAACACTTTCTGGTCTCTGCAGATGATTTAGGATCTCTCTGTTAGCTTCAGCAGAGCAATCTTAAGCTTCCCTACTGGGCAAAGCATAACAAGTGGCTGCCAGTAAGGTAAGGTAAGTCAAGCTTGATGGATGCTCAAGATCCTGTGCAGACCTATCCTAATCATAGTTTGAAGCATTCTCCAGACTGTGAGCTGATCTCCACTTGTAACTTGTGCTCTGCTCCATTTCCTTACCCAGTAATGTATGCTACTTCCAAGAAATGAAGGTTTTCCCTCCATTGCTGCCAATTAGTAGCTATGTATACAAAAGGACTGGCTATCAAATAGCTCTCATCCAAAAAAGCCCTTAGCCTGTCCTTAAAACTCGGGCCTGATCTACCATCCTTCCACTCAAACTACAGAAGTTTCCTGAAGAAGCATATACAGTCCATCCAAATCCTCTAGGAAAGCACTGCTACAGAAGATTAAATAAAGGCTGAACATTGCTTGACTATATAACTGCACAGTAACACATGCTTGCTCTTACTTGGGAGAAAAATCTGCCAGATTTCTATGAATACACAGAGAAAAATATTCATAGTATCTTCATAAATACTAATAGAAGATTACATTTTAAAAATGGGAAGTGAATCAGGTTGCAGATTTTTGCAGGTTTTAATTTTATTATGATGAATTAAAAAACCTTAGGTCTCAGAATTTGCAATGAAATTCTGAAACTGTTACTAAATAGCTCACATAAACTACACTGGTATCCAAAGGAAGGAAATCAGAAAATTATAGCAGGAACAGTGTAGCTGAGAATTAGAGTATTCACAAGGACATAGACAACAAAACCACCCTCATTTGTTATACACTAAAATAACTACCAAGAAAGGAAAGCATTTTGCTATGTTATATACGTACATCAATATATTGTTACATTGCATATAGAAATTATGTGAACCACATTTCAGTGGAAACAGAAAAGATGCAACCTCTGCCTGCTGGGCTTGTGAATCCCTCAAAAGGGATTATCACAGAGGGGAAATTGACTGGTCTGCAGCTTATAAATCGGAACATGGAACAAATGACGCATCATGCATAGAAAGCTTTATTTCTTTAAAGCTGTTCAATATTAATAAAAAATGTTAATATTTAACTAAAAAGAGAATGACAACAAACCAGAATGACCATTATTTACCATTTAATGACTTTGAAGGCATTTAACTCAACCCTCTCCAAATTCTCCTCTTTTCAGTGACAAGTACGGGAAATTCTAAATTGACAGACAGATTTTTGAGAAAAATAAGTAGTATATGATAAAAATTTGCCCAGTTTTATAAACTTAAATAAAGAGGGGTGGGGTATTTTTCCAATAAATTGGGAATTTTTATTCCAAGAATGCAGATTTGGCTTTGCATTCATATCCTTCATGAACATAATTATATTTCTATTAAGGTGTTTCCATAAGTTGATTAGGCTTTTTCCAAGTAGGTTTTAGGTTATGGACTGTTTACAAGTGGTTCTCTTCATTAATTTTCCAAGTGATATGATGCTCATCTTGCTACTGAAGGAGAAAGAAGATTAAATTAATTCCATAAAATAACTAGTGCAAATCATTTATACCTGACATGAACAAAATGAGCATGAGTTCCCCAGAAATACATCTCAAAATACGATCAAGGAGAAGTTAAAACTTGTTTTTTATCCTATTGCTGCCATTTGCTTTTTGCAATGATCTTTTATTTTATGAACATATCAACACGTTCATCCAAATTTATTTTGTTCCATGCTCAGGAAGGTAATCTCAGAATCCCAATTGTGACCAGTTCAAAAAACTGCTGTAAAGAATATGTGTGAGGAAATACTTAGGTAACTAAAAAATGTAATGGTAAACAAACTACACTCTCTATATAATGTTATTGATCTCCTGCAGTGTTGAACTGCAGAGATCTGTACTAATTCTAATTTTAACCTTGTAATGTTTTGTTTTGTTGGGGTTTTTTTTACTAATTATTAGGACTTTTGGTTTGGAGACAAAACCTCTGAGAAACACCACTTTCCCATCAGTAGCCTTGAACTTTTTCACAGTAGTGGATATTAAAATGAAAAATGCTGAGAAAATTCTGTATTTCTTAAAAACTGTTGCAGTGTAATCAAAGAAACATTTTAGCCTGAGGATAGTGAGCTTCTGGCCTGGCTAGTTCCTAGCAGAGCTACATGTGTTGTTTTGAGGTCCTGTTTGGTTCTGACTTAATCAGCTTATCTGTCTGGAGAATGAAAATATGTTCTGGCCTTGGAAGACTCTAGGTCCATCTTCTCTGTTACCTCCCTTTAGGTAGGTCTTCTACCCTTCATTCTCTTCCTCAGTCTGAACAAACAAGGAGGGAGTCTGACTTGTGCTTGTATCCAGTCTTTACCTTCCACTTGACAAAAGAGAATTATGCGCAGAATCAGGACAACTTTCTGTATTTAAAAGTAGCTGTAAAGAATTAACTCTGCTCTGCCCTCCTTCCCTCTCCTTTGAAGCTCAGTGCATGCTCTGACTGACATTCCACATGTTGGGAAGATGGGAGAAGACAATTTGCTGGAGGTCTGTTAGAAGCAGTGTGCATAAGAGCATGTCAGTCTCAAAACACCTCTACAAGTGTATTCCTCTGCTGTTGATGAAGGCACTAAGAGATATCCTTGTTAGTGTCATAGCTGTCTGGGAAGACAACCTTTTGCTTGCTTCATCTGTACTATAGAGGGAATTTCTATTCATTTTGGTAAAATGGGAGGGTCTATTCTATCTCTGCCTTTTGAAATACTACAAGAATTTCACAAGTGCAAGTGGCGATAAGTAGGTGCAAAGGAATAAATCATGTTGGTCACTGGAGGTCGAGGTCCTTTTCTTCCTTGAATGGTTTATGAACTAGGTTTCTTCACCACAAGTATTAGCAAGCCACAGTCACTTGCTTTTGATTTCTTCAGTGGGATACATCATCATGTTGGCAATAAGGCCAGAGAATCAAATTCGGTCTTTACATTCCCTGCCTCTCCCCTCTTTCCTTCCATTTGCATGTCCACGCTCTGTTTCCAATTTTTGTGAAAGAAGATCCTATCAAGAGCACAGGTCTGCATCGAAGGTCACAATATTTCAATGTAACAGCTGTATGTAATGCTACATTGGAAGCTGTTTCATTTGGTGAAATCCCACTACAATTAATTGCTACATTAAAAAATAGAATTTTCATAGGAGTACTTATGACATTCCCATTAAAAGCACATTAGTTCATCATGATTAACACTCCTCTAGCGAGCATGGAACTAATTAATCTATGGATGCTTTGCTATACCTATGCCCAGAAAAGCAACTTGCAAAATTAGATGGGGGACATGTATTGTTTCCTTTCTAAGAGGAATATTCAGTGTCTGTTTCAAACCAAAGCAAGTGGAAAGCAAAATGTGTCAAGGCTCTGCTCTGTGTAAACAAGAAGGCAAGAAATTCACAAAAATGGCCAAGAACGTATAAATTACTTGCTTTCTCGAAAATCAGAATAGTGAAAGTTGGGAGATATTTTATTTCTTTTTTTAAACCAGAGATTCTATTTATTTTTAATTTCCTGAAATTTTTTACTGTTCAGGCCAATGACAGCAGAAATCAATCAATGCTGAGGTCACAAATCCTTCACTTCTTCAGCCAGTGTCCACTTGTGATCCACTGGTGCAATAGTTTTGAGTAAGCTTTTCAGAGTGCAATTCTTGCAAGTGGGAACCTGTATGAGGAAATGCCAAGAAGAGAAGTTCTGCTTTGATTTGAGTTCCCATAGATCAAAAGGGGGGAGGGAGAGGTAAGGGAAGGAAAATGGAAGAATTAAGAACTAGAACTTCAAATCCCTAAATATGAAGAGGATGAAAAAAATCTATTTTTTTTTCTGGGCAGCATACATACTAGATAATCTTTCAAAGCAGACCTCTTCTGAGGGGAATTTGAAGGTCTTGCTGTGCTTCTCAGAATGAGTTGCCCACCTAGATACAGCTTTTGTGGGCAGAAATCTCCTCAGACAACAAGCAGAAATTTTGATTTGTCCTCTGGAGTGGACATCATCCAGATTGTTCTCTGAACCTTAAATATTTCTGCAGCATCCCTTTTGCGGTCTAGGGACTAGAGCTGCACCCAGCAGTCTAGACATGGTTGAAACAGTTCTATTCAAAGACACAATTTGTTTTGTGTTGCTTTCTGAGTAATTCTTGACATTTGCTTTTTGTCTGCATTTCTATGTGCAGATTCCCACTTATTTATGTGTGTTAGGACAAACTAAAAAGAATTTCAGATCTCAGAACAAATTCCAAAACAGTTCAGTCTATGTCATGTCTCAGCTTTGACCTGTCCCATGATACCAGCTGAACACAACTATCAACAAATGCTATAATTCTGACTTCTATCAAGAGCCTTATTTTTGTTTGTTTGTTTGTTTGTTATGTGCAGTTTGTGAGATCAGGCTGTGAAGTGTCTTAGAAATATTCAGAGACTTCAAAGGTGATTTGAAATTTAGTGGGAATCCAAAATGCAGACTACAGAGACAGAGAGGTGTAGCTACACAGCATGCATAGCTAAGACACACCGCTTGGGTTTCTACTAGCTAGTTTCCTACAAGTTAAAAGGTTATATTCACATTTTAATATTGACTATCAAGGAAATAAGATGTGAATAAATAATGAAAATAAACTCACTGCTCATCTGAGTAAGATGAGGTGTAATGAACTCAAGATAGATAGCCCTGTAGATGCTGCAATGCACAAATCTACAGGTAATGCAAAGAGCAGTTCCCAGCTCAACTAATTGGAGGTTTCACTTCTGACCATTAGCATTATGGAGGTTTTGGTACAGATATCTTCATTCATAAGTTAGTCTTATCCAAGCACATGGCCTTAGTGGATTCATCATATGAGTCAGTACAGCCAGCAGGAGTCATCTGCATATTTCTAGCATCTAGCATATTTGGTCAGTTTAGTACATCATTCCACTACTAATTCACCAGATGTTTATTTCTAGTTTCCTAAAAGAACATGTTCATGTGTCTCTGGATATCCATAAAGAGTAGGCTTGCTTTAAAGGTGGGCCATTTTTTTCCCCACTGTAACTTGTCTCAGCCATATTGGAGCCTGAGGAGAGATACAGGAAGAACAAGAGAAACGTCTTCTCAACAAGTGGTAACTGCTAGAGCCACTGGAATTTTTCCAGAACCCCTTCCTTCCTTGATATAGATGGATCATCACACCTAAAGCATTAGATTCAGCAGACAAACTGACAGTTGCCATTGGAAGTAAGATTGACAGAAGAAATATTTTCAGAAGACATGTAGAAAAGAATTCCCCTCCAATTACTTCACTGTCGCATAAAGTGCAAAGAAAAGGCAACTGATGTCAGTGATAAACTTTAATATATGGCCCAGTTAACGTGAACATAGTCAAAATGGGACTGATGCTGTCCTGTTGTAAAAAGCCTGTGTGAAACACATGGACTGATATTTCTCCAAGGTGGATAAGAGTAGTTTTAACTCTAAGACTTTTCTGGCAGGAAAAAAAAATAAGTGCTATAAATGAATTATAAATAAAAAGAAGACACAAATTACAAAATAATTTCTAGACATCTAATGGTTGAAGCTTTGTTAGAGGTTTCTAAAACTCCTCAAACTGGGGAGAGAAACTACCTGCTGAAGGTAGAGTTGGTTGAAGACACTGAAAAGCAACTTAAAATACAGTTGAGTGTAAAATCAAGAGACTCATCTGAGTGATTCAGGAAGGCCTTTTCTTGGTTCATATTTTAATAATCACCAGCTTAGCAAGTGCCTCTGGGACAAGATTTGGCAGCCTACATGGAAAGATGAGGAAATCTTTATTTTCATCCAGTTTATCTTACCTCTTGTTTCTACCATTTCATTTCCACTTCTCATTCATTGTGATACCCATGATTGCATTTTGTTGTTCCTGTTTTCAATCAGGATGAACACAGGTAATAAGCACCTGAGATAATACCCCAGCTGTTAGCAATTGGAATTCTTTTTTTTTTTCCTCTGGGAAAAAGCTTACAGCTACTGCATTGGAATCACAAATGCTTTTGGAAGTCAAATGGTTTCCTGACCGATGCACGTTCCTGTTTTCTAGATGAGACTTCCTTCCCCCAGTGCAGCAAGTACTGTATGCAGCCCACACAGAGCTCAAGCCTTCACTTGTGCCTGCTACCTGCACAATGTTTTCAGAGCAAATTCACTCTGCAGTACAGATCTCAATTACACATTTATTCCAATTGTTAGATGCATTGTCATAAGACAATAAGGGTAGTGGGAATGGGGAAGATTTATCTGCCTAGGAAAATCACATTGTGTTCGGAATCTCTGTAGAGCTTTTATTGACTCTGCTGCCAGCGGAGATTAGCATGATGGAAAACCATTAAATACCCTGCCAGCACTTCCTACTATTTAAGTGGTCCAAATAATTAGCAGGTTTTTGCCTTTCCATTTACATCTTCTTTTCAGCAGGCAGACTAGTTTTAAAAAATATACCTACATAGATTTGTGTGCCACTTTTGGAACACTCCTACTGGGCAGTAGATCACTTTGAATGAACATTCTCAACTGGTGCAACCTCTTCAGGAGATTATTACAGGCATTAAGCAAGAGCCTCTTCACAAAATTACAGAAGCAATGTTTCATGTGTAAATTAATTTATTCATTTACATTCTGTCACGTAACTCCTGCATCTACAGTGGTTTACATTGTATAATAGCATGAATGCAATAAAATAATTCCCAATTCTCTTTCAATGGAATTTTTTTCCACTGATAATAGGAGACCCTGGAGGTATGTAGTCCAATCTACGCTGCAGCACCTAAAAGTGTGTAGAAAGGTCTCAGTATTTTTTATCAGGTGCGAAACAATACACCACTTCAGATAGCCTGGTACACAGCTCAGTAGGTGAAGAAAAGAGAGGGCTAAATTTCCAAAGTGTATTACATGGATCATGTCCTCAGCTTCACATCAAACCCAAAGTGCTATGCTTCAAGGCAGGGGTGTTACTGGATTAAAATGCTTTTATGTGTTCTTGATGTTAGATTGTATTGTGTATGAGCAGTGCTTCCTCTGCATTGGTTTTTACAGAGCAATATAAGATTTTTCTTCTGCTATCTTTATCTTGTCTGGAATAATGATGCTTCAGTTCCAGAGTAAAACAGGCTCAGAATTTCAATATATGTGGGAAAATGGTGATGGAAAGGAGGTACATAGTATGTTTAAACTGTCTACCTAAGAGCAAGGACTGCTTCAGACACCATGGGACCCTGAGAAAAAAAATTAGAGAAGGCACACTAAATTATTCTTAAAAAAGGAAATACAAATTGTTCCCCTCTGGAAGGTCATCCATCAGCCAGTTCAATTTACTCTCTTCTTTGGCATAAGCCTATTTTTGCCCAAAATAATTAGTATTACAATAAAGAGAACAGCACATACTTTGGCTGTACCATGTAGTGACTTCAGATCCAGCACTAAATGCTCTGGTAATTCATTATTAGCTTTGATTTATGTATTGCCTCCTGCCAGACTCATTTGATTGTGATACTTCACTTTATAAAAATTGCCCCCATGAGCCTGAGGGGACCACTTTGCTTAATCTGTTTTGAAACTGCAGGTGGCTCCAGGGCATGAAATGGCAGACGTTAATTGGTAGCTGTAAACACCACACAGCTGAAGTCTAACCCTGTAAAAGTTGCCACCTTCAAATCCTCTGACCTTGGTATCACTGTACGCTCCCAGGCAAAAGGTCTTTACACTGGTAGCTGTGGAAAATCAATCTCAATTCCCTAAAGATGGGAGTGCTGTCACTAAAGGTCACTGAAAGTTAGTGGCTGCTTCTCTGCTGGATTGCTGAAGAGACGTTTTAAAAAGCAAACACTGGTTTGGTGACTGTAGACAGTTGTGCAAGGTTTAGTTGGGGTAGAGTAACTTTTCTCAGAGTAGTTGGAATGGGACTATGTTTTGGATTTTTGCTGGAAACACAGCTGATAACACAGGTGCTTTAGGTATTACTGAGCAGTGCTAACACAGTTAAGGCCTTTTCTGTTCCTTGCACCACCCTACCAGTGGGCAGGATGAGAGTGTGCAAAAGCCATGAGGAGTCACAACTAGGACAACTGACCCCAACTGACTAAAAGGATATTTCATACCATGTGATGTCATGTTCAAAATATAAGGCTGGGGGAAGGAGAAGAAATGGTGGGGATGGTTGGAGTTGTGTTTTTTTGTCTTCTCAAGAAACCAATACATGTGATGAAACTCTGCTTTCCTTGAGATGAACACCTGCCTCCGAATGGGAAGTGGTGAATTATTTCTCTGTTTTCCTTTGCTTGTTTGCGTAGCTTTTAAAAATTTATTTATTAGACTGTTTTTATCTCAATCTACAAGTTTTCTCACTTTTACTTCTCTGATTCTCTTCCCCATCTCTCCTTGGGGAGTGAGTGAGCACCCATGTAGGGCTTAGATGCTGGCTGGGGTTAAACCACAACAACAGGTTCAAATGTTTGTGTTGCTGTTTCAGATGTGTTTAATTTTGTGTCTCCATCTGAAGAGATCCCTTGACTTTGTAAGTTGTCATCTACACCTCTCCTAAGATTTATATAGTTTTTTTAGGAGTTATCTAGAGTTGTGAGTTTTCTGGGTTCTTTATAGTCCAGGTAACGATGCTGGGTGAGACTGATGTTTGCATCTTTTTCATCATATAGATGGCCCTGTGTAGGTTTGATCAAATGAAATGAACACAATGAGAATATCTTCTTTCATTCTCTTGAACCAAATCAGACTCAGCTTTGGAACAACCTGGAAAAGAAACAAAGATACACAAGCATAATTGACAACTAGACTTTTCATGTGTGTACCAACATATCTGTTTTTCTTCTACCTAATGGGTATAATAAGCAGTGATTGAGTAAAATCTTTATGTCTTTGTTGGTCTCTAGATGATCCAAAACAAAAAAAACCCCTCACAACCATCAACAAAAACCACACAACCATCAACCACAGGAAGAAAACACAGTCCCTGTTTCAAAAAGCTGTGCTTTACTTCCATTTTTCTTTGGATGTTTAGTTTTTCCTTGCAATTCTGAGTTGCACTCCAGCACTCCAGCAAATTAAAACAACGCCCAGATAATCCTTTGTCTCCCTCCTCTTCCCAAATCTGTAGTATTACAATCATTAATTTGTATGATTGTTATTTATAATTGCTGGTGTCACTCTAGACTACACAGATCACAAGGTTAAATAAAATAGTGGCTAAAATGCAGCAGTGCTCTCCAGGATATTAATAAATCCTTTTCAGTCTATGTTTGAAGACGAATACTTGATGGGAGTGTCCTAAGACAGTGCAGATGCATTTAAATGTGATGTTATAGTTTTATGTTTTAATCAGCAGTAGTAAATTATTACTAGGATAATATGTTTGTCACAAGCGACACATTTAAATGAAAAACTTCAACTGAAATATTATTCTAGCCATTCTGACACTGTGCTTTCTCAGATTTTCAAAAAATTATTTGATTAATAATGTGGGATGATTCTTCTAAATACAAGTCAAGTGGGGTTTGCAATCCTGAGGACCTTACTTCACATCTCCTGGTCCCAGCTGGATGTCAGGGAAATCTGGTGTTATACATCAGATTTTAGACAACTGAACTCAAATCATAATATGTCTAACTTATGAAACACTGTTTTCCTAGTATTTTAGAATGGTTTGAGTTGGAAGGGACATTAAAAATCACTTAGTTCCAATACACCTGTCATGGGCATGGACACTCTCCACTGGACCAAGCAACTTGAAGCCCAGTCCAGCCTGGCCTTGAACACTTCCAGGGATAGGGATCTATAGCTTCTCTGGGCAATTTGCTCCAGTGTCTTACCATCTGCACAATGAAGATTTATTTCCTAGTATCTTCTCTAAGTCTACTTTCTTTCAGTTTAAAACTATTACCCTGGCAGAGAGTCCCTTTCTATTTTTCTTGTAACCCCCCTTAAGTACTGAAAGGCTGCTATACAATCTTGCTGGAGCTTTCAAGCTGAATAACCACAACTTTCCCTGAGCATCTTCAGAGGAATAGTGCTACAGGCTCTAGCCACTTTCATGACCCTCTGCCAGACTTGATCCACAAGGTCCATGTCCTTCTTATGTTTAGTACTCTAGAGCTGGACACAGTACTCCATATGGGATCTGATGAGAGCAGAGTAGATGGGCAGAATCACCTCCTTCTACCTGCTGGCCACAATTCTTTTGATTCAGTTCAAGATAAGGTTAACTTTCTAGGTTGCAAACACACATGGTCAGCCCCTGTAGAGCTTCTCATCTACTAACACCCCCAAATCCTTCATAACTGGTATAATTTTTAAAGGTTTTGACATTACTTAACTAACTTCTGAAAATTAACTCCTCAGTCATTCTTACTTTTCCTACACATCAGGACTGTGCAGAAATCTTACAAGGTCATTTGAATGGTTAGGAGGAGGTTCTGGAGTCTTGTCCGACCTCTTGTTCAAAACAGGACTATTGCTGACACTAGATGATGGCTGCATGACTGCACTGCATATTGAAAGCCCCCAAGGATGGAGATTTCGCAGTCAGGGCCATACTGCTGTAATAGTGAAACTTATTTTCTTCATGTCCAGTCAGAATCTCTCAAGCCAGGAACTGTGACTGCTGCTTTTCATTACACCATCTGTTACTACCTAATAGAGTTTCACTCTGTAGCTTCTGTAATCTCCTTCAAGAAGAAGCGGACAAATATTTGATTCTCCCTCAGTCTTCTCTTCACTAGACTTAACAAGTTCATCTTCAGGAGCCTTTCCCTATGCCTTATGATCTCTAGGTCCCTCACCAGATTTGTAGTCATCCAGTGGAGTCTCCCTAGTTTCTCAATATTTTTCTTAATCTAGGAGGGGCTAGAACTCCAGAGGGTTCCTGGATTTGCCTTATCAGTGATAAATGTAGGAGAACACAACCTTCTGCGAATGACATTCACCTTAAGGTATCCCATGATGCAGACTGCATTAATTGCATGCACTTGGCTGATGTCCAGCTTGGTGCTGACAGCATCTCCCTGTGCTCTTAAGCATGACTGCTATAGTGGTTTCCCAGCTGATACTGGTGGGCAGAGTTAGTTGACTTGAGCACAAAGATTTGCAATGAGTCACTGTACTCCATGTGCCTCAGTTCTCAGACCTGACAAGATCCTTCAGAACTGAGACTGTGTAACTGAGACTGAGACTGTTGTATAAAGTAATTGCCTTCCATCTCTGATTTAGTGCCATGCATAGATTTGCTATGGTTCTGCTTTTACCTAGTATACAGATAAGTGATTAAGATTGCCTGACTAGAGACCTCTGGGTCATTTACCATGTTTACAGTCTTGCAGAGGATTTAGCAGTATATCTTTTTTATGTCATATTCCTTTCAACAGTTTGTTGTTTATTCACAAGTCAGAAGAGACTGTCACTGCATATTCTTAGCCTCAGCAGAACTCTTAAAAACAAAATAAGGACTGTTAAGGCATAAATGCTGAGAACATATGCTTTCTACCAAAAACAAAGACAGGAGGGTGAACTCAGTAACTCTGACAGATTAGTGAAAACAATAATTCAATTATGGATTTAGGTACTAAACTTTTGTGACTGAATGTCACATTATTTATGAAATTTATAGCTTGTGCATTCTCAAGATGATACACAAATTTTTAAAGGCAGATACTTAATGTAAGTATCTAAGGCAGAAGAGCAGTTTTGGAGGGAAATTCTTCTGATTAAATGTAGAAATCCACTTCAGCTCATTTGTTTCTCTCTCTTCATTTTATATGGGATGTTCTTCCCATTGATTAAATTTTGAATGCTTACACTGGGCAACTAAATCTCACCCTGCAGAGGGATCTTTTGGTTTACACAAATTCCAAACTTCCATGATTTAATGTAATTTGAATAAATATTTTCCTTCTTTGTAATGGAATGTAGAAAATGAAGCTGTCTTTTATTGATTTCCTTGACCTCAGATTAAGTAAACTTCATTTCTTGCTGTCAAACATCTTGTCTTAATGCTTTGCCTCTATTTTGAATATCCATCTTTTCTGTATTCATCTCTGTTCTTCAATACGATCATCAAAAAAATCAGTGTCTGCAATATGAGAGCTATCTTTCCTCCTGTACATCTGTGATGAGAGGACACCCTAGCAGATATAAAAAAAAGCCTAGAACTACCAAACAAGGACAGAGCTGCTAGCAATCGAAATTACAGGTAACAAACAAAAAAAGGTTGATAAAAGCAGAGAGAAAAAGAGGGATGAAAGAGCTCAATAAAATTCAACATCTACATAGAAAATTAAATGAACATCTTCTTCACTAGCCAAGACTGACTTCACCACAGTAAATAAGCCATTTATATAGTTATTATCTTAGTACTAGAACATAGGCACAGTGTTTTCTGAAGGAGTTGGGGTTGTTCAGCCTGGAGAAGAGAAGGCTCAGGTGAGACCTCATAGTAACTTATCAATACCTGAGGGGTCCTACAGAAAGGCAGGGGAAGGAATTTTTAATATGATATTGGATGGGAGGACCAGAAACAACGGATGTAAATTGGAAGGGGGTAGATTTAGACTCGACATAAGAAAGAAATAATTTACAGTGAGGGTGGTGAAGCACTGGAACAGGTTGCCCAGAGCGGCTGTGGACACCCCCTCTCTGGAGGTGTTCAAGATCAGGCTGGACAAGGCACTGAGCAGCCTGATCTAGTGGGAGGTGTCCCTGCATATGGCAGGGGCGTTGGAACTTGATGATCTTTGAGGTCCCTTCCAGCCCAAACTATTCTATGATTCTATGATTCTATTTCATTTTTTTTGTAATCCTACAGAACAGAATATAGAGCCTGAATCACTGATAGTGACAGAATTTAAGTAGATACCTACTGGAATTGCATCATCCAGGCCATATATGTGAAAAACAATGTGGTGAACATAAAAATAATATGATACAGTGCCATCAGGGGCATTAACTAACTACAGTCTCTTACATTTTTCTCAGTGAACAGAGCAGAAAATATATTTACTGTTACTCAAAATCTTGTATCAATTTAGAACTTATTTTGCAAACCTCAGCATTGTTCTGAGGTGGAAGAGCCCTGATACATTCTTGAGAGTCCTCAGATGACTTTGGACTTTGGCAAGGAAACAGGATTCTTCAATATCAGGCACTAGGTAGAAATCATAATTTTTTTGAAAATACAACTGTTTTCTGCTGTTTCATATTCTGTTTATTACAGAGAATCCCTTGTCTGGGAATTGGACACTCACCAAATTGATCTCAGTGGAAATTTGTACAGTGAAAAAAAGATATTTTATTTATTCTTGCAGATGATAAAGCTTCCTAATGAAATCATGATTTTATTGTCAATAAAACACACCCTCCTGCGTGTTGTTAAGTTCTGTATATTCTGTGGAGGACTCTGGCATCAGTTGCTCAGGTAATACTTCTCTGAGAAACTATTCAGTGTCCTGCCTCAAAATACAAAGTGCTAATGTATATTTTTGGCTACTGATAAGGTGGATAAAGTTTCTACCTCCTTTAAAGGCTATGTAAAACTCACAGAATATTTCTCCTGACTGCAGAGTTGTAAGAATGGTTTGAAGACTGTAACATGGAATTACTCAAAGAAAATTTATTGAGAAATTAGCACTATTTACAGTGCAGCCAGCAGGGGTGGCAGGTAACAATTAATTACATAAGTTAATGAATACTTGTTTTGCTACGAACACTCAAACAAGAAAAAAAAGTCACATTTTATTAGTAACACTAATGCCTGTTCTGGCTATTGTTCCTGATGGCAGGTGGTATTGCTTGGATCACAAAGATATAATCAGAAAGGCACTAAAGCAAGATTGATCATTTTCTGAACAGTTACTTTTTTTGTCCTTCTGGGTTCTTACACTTGTTCAAAATTATGGCACATTGTGACGTTGTAATTCCATGCAATTGCATAATTTCATGCAGTTGAAGCTTTTTTCTTAGGCACTAGATTCTTTTTGTGGTATGACATGTACCCCAGTCCATCTAACCAACTTCCTGCCTTCCTTCTTTCCTTCTGTAAACAGTAAGTAATAACCTTGAGGATAGTTAACTCAAATAATGAATTTTTAAAATATACAATAAAGAATTTTCTCCTAAATGTTAGAATATAAAATTTAATGAGCTTAGCAGTAAGCTGTCAGGGAGGAGGGTTGTCCTGCCTTCCATCAGACAATTTTCCTGCCAGTTCAGAGAGTTGATTCTGATTTTTTTTTCCTTTTCAGTTCATATTCATCCAGACACTTCCATGATCTAACTCACTACATGACTATGGAAGTGTTAGCAATAGAGGAGGTGAAGCAGAAGAAAGTAATGTGCATTGGAGTTATGTCAAGGATACTGGAATTTAGCATTTTGGGTGAAGCACAAATTCTGCTAAGTTGAAGTGACAACATTACCAAACCTCATTACCTTCAAGAAATTTGCTTTAGCATGCACACACAAGATTTTTTGAATTTCAGGGATAAACTAGCCTTTGAGATTCAGAGATCGAAGATCTAGCCTCTAGACAGTCTCAGTTCCATGCAACCAAACCAGAATGAATGTACACAATCTGTTTCCCAGCCTACGATGAATTTTTCTCTCAGCTTCCAGTTTCTAGCTTGTGGACTCTTCTACCCTTCCAGCACTTCTCTTTTTCCTTTTGAACTTCAGAACCTCAATTCTTTGTATATTCTGAATATAAACAGCGTGTTGCTATATCTTTCTTACTGTGAAACAGTTCTTACAAGTGAGTTTCTGGCAAATGCTGGTATATCTGAAAAAACTCACATATAATAAAGTTCACTTGTAATCCTTAATGGGCGTAATTAAAAAATAGAAGCAAAACAAAACTTCTGAGAAATGAACTATAGGATAAGCTGCTGTTTACTAGATCAAAAGAAAACTAATCCAGAATTTCTCTACAGTTTGAAAGCAACACTAAATTAAGTACTATCTTCCCTGTCATGCTGCCAGTACTGCTGAGAAATGTAATATTAGAGAAATAAGATGCTACAGTAACTCTCTTGCACTTTAATTCCTGCAAGGCTTCTAGGACTTGTTTCTCTGCAGCCTAGGATTTCTTTAGCACAGTAAGAAGCAAAGAGAAAATTTTTGAAAGAGTGAAAAATAATTTATAGCTTGCTACTTGACCCATTCCTCAAGTAGTAAGATCATTTTTACCCTCTGTGCTACCTGAATGTCATGGGGAGTTAATCATCACATCTTTCAGGCTTTAGCCAGTTCCCATAAGGCTTACTGCCCCAAGGGTTCCTTCAACCTAAAATGTTTTCTCAGATTCATATTGCTGATCTTCTCCATGTTATTCTGATGAATTATTCCTTTATTGTGATGCATCATACACTGACTTCAACGCAAGCAGCACTGAGTAAATCAACATAGTGGGAATCTACAAAAATTCAGATTTTCAAAAATTATTTTCAATATTAATTTTGTCCATTACTGTGACTGGAAAATTAAAATTAGCCAGACTAGACAGCTTCCAGATGAAGAAATACATCTCTTTATTAGTAGTAGTATTTTTGTGAAACCAGAATCAGAACTTCAGTCACTTTAAATTAATTTTAAAATGCGAATGCTCATTTTCTGCCATTACATCTGCAATATCTGCAGTTTCCCTAAAAGCTCTGCAGTTCAGCCGTTTCCAGCAGCTATTTCAGGCACCCATTGCTCATGAGCAAGCACTGGCCAATGCCAACAAGGTTTGGGCTGAGCAAGGTTGCTGCAGGGACAGTGGGTGTGCTCAGAGCTTGCAAATCACCGCTGTACACAGGCTGAAAATGAACCTGTTTAAAATTCAGCTGTGTTCTCAGGAAAATGTTTTTGGGTGAGATTCTATCTTCATCCTCTCAGAAAACATCCACAGAATATAAATATTTGTAGGGAGAGTATCACAACAGTTTCTGTTGCACAGTTTTTTTCATTTAATATTGCACTTCAATAAAGTCATTTCAGGAAACTGAAATCCCAATTTGTATAAATTTTTGAACGAGAGCACTTAGAATGTTTTTCTAGCTTGTGATGATATTTTATTGGTGCAAGTAAATAAACACTCAACAGAAGCTGAAAACTTTGGCTGAGGTGAAACGTGCCTGTTCTGAATGACACTAGGAGGTTTGATTTCTCATTTCCTCAAAAACTCTTTCTTGCATCCAAGATCTAATGTAAAATAATAATCATGAGTATTTCAGAAAGAGAAATAGTTTCTTCATGGACCTGAATCAGTTAACTTGTGAATCTAACAGGAAAAAATTAATATGGAGAAGGGTGTGTAACAGAATCTTCATTCTGAGCCTTATCTCTGATACGGAGTGACCTGAAAAAAGTGAAGCAAAATAATTCTATTTGATTAGAGAAAACCATTAGAAATATCAAGCTGTGAGTTGTGAGCCTGTACCCAAACTAGGTTTTGGAGCTGAGGTTTTCCTATAGGATGACCTCTAGAAAAAACTGTAATGATCTGTGCCAAGAATGACATGATATATGACACTGTATGCCTGACAAGAATTAGTACTCTATAAGCATGACAAATCCATCTGCCATCTGTCCCAAAGGAAAGAGGAATTCATATAGTTTCCTGTAGATCATTCAATCCATTTCAGCTGAATTCCATACAGTGCGTGGGCATGGTAGATTTCTCAGACACTTATATGCTCTCTTGTAATAATTCATTAATGTGATCTAAATTATCCCATTATTATTTGAAATGTTCTTTATAACTGCCCATTGCTTCAGCCTGTCCTAATAGCTCAGAATGAATAGATGGGAAGTTGATGTTTTCTGCAGTTTCCATGAATTCTCTGTTAAATTGCATCTTGCCTTTTGGTCATCACTGGGAAGTGTTTGCTAGTAGACAGAGCAAAGAAGATTTGGCAGTGAACTTCTCTATTTTTGAGTTTTACCAGATTTTAGCATGAAGTAACAGAGATGAGGTAATCATTGCAGTCAGCAGAGTTGGGAAACAGTCTTGCAATAGGCATGGTGAACAAATGTCATCATATCACACATTTTCTTCAACCAAAAAACCCTTACGGGTTAATTTGCAATGCAATAGTATGCTTGGGCTTAAATTTACCTACAGAGCATGCTGGTAGGTGGTAAGGTTTTATAAATCCTGGTTTTATAAATCAGTACCATATTTAACATGTATAATTGTATTTAACATCATCTTTCAGTTCAAACCTGTGCAACTATAGCACTTTAAAATGCTGTGTTAGCAGTAAGAGGTGCAGCAGCTTTACTTGCTCAAGCAGGAACAGTAAATCTGGATGACCTTTCTTCAAAGCTCAGGGAGTGATGTGTTTAGTTACTGGTGACTCCTCAGCCCTATTATTTATTTTCCCATCTACAAATGGGTCTCCTGGTATCAGCCATCAAGCTTCAACAAAAGCAAGACTTAAACTAACCCTTTGTCATAGCTCAGGCTGACCTGGCCAATGACAGATGCTGTCACCCAGCTTTTGCTCCAAGGACAGGAAGAAGATCAATAAGGAGATTTATCAGTTTAAGAAAAAACCCCTAAATTTCTTGAATAAAATATTTAAAAATCAGTAGTGTGGTTGACATGTTGTGTGGACAGGAAATCTAGTTTGTCCAGAACCTGAACAAGCTAGAGATGTGGGCCCATGCAAACTTCATGGAGTTCTACAATGACAAGTACAAGGTCCTACACTTGGAACAGGGCAATCCTCATTACCAGTACAGGCCTGGGGATGAGGTGATGGAGAATAGCCCTGCAGAAAAGGACTTGAGAGTACTGGTGGATGAAAAGCTGGACATGAGCCAACAATGTCTGCTCACAGCAAAGAAGGCCAACTGTATCCTGGGCTGCATCAGAAAAGCAGATCAAGAGAGGTGATTCTGCCCCTTTACTCTGCTCTTGTGAGACCCCACCTGGAGTACTGTGTCCAGCTCTGGAGCCCTCAACACAAGAAGGATATGGAAACGTTGCAGAGGGTCCAGAGGAAGGCCACAAAGATGACATGAGGGCTGGAGCACCTCTCCTGGGCTAAGAGTGCTGTGTCAGTTCAGCCTGGAGAAGAGAAGGCTCCAGGGAAAACTTATAGTGGTCTACCAGTACCTGAAGGGGGTCTACAGGAATGATGGGTAGGGAATCTTTATCAAGGAGTGAAGTGATAGGAACAGGTTTGGTTTTATACTGAAAAAGGTAATGGTTTTATAATGAAAAAGGATATATTCAAGTGAGATAATAGGAAGAAATTCTTTACTGTGAGGGTGGAAAAACTCTGGCACAAGTTGCCCAGAGAAACTGTGGGTGCCCCATCCCAGGTGGCCTTGGACGGGCCTTTTAGTAATCTGGTTTCAATGTCAGGGGTGTCGGAAGTAGGTGATCTTTCAGGTCTCATTCAACACAAAACATTCTGTGGTTCTAAGGAGGATGTTCAGGCTTTCATGTAGTCTGCTATTTCTACAGGATCTTCAGGCTTTGCTAGCATCTTGAGACAGCAAGACCTCTGGGTTCTTCTGACAGATGTCTTGGTCAACAGCAATGCCTTATTCAAAACTTGTATCAGAACTATATGTAACATTTACTCTCCTTTTAAGCACTGCATTTCTCCATTTTATAGCTTCAAAGATCACAAGACCAAGCATAGCTGAGAGCAATCTTTCAAGATTTGTGCAAGATAAGCCAGACTGAAAAATTCACCAAAAAAATTCAGCAGAAGAGTTTCAATGAACTATAACTAACAGCCTTCAGTAACTCTGTTAGCACTGTGCAGTCTTGTGAAAATTTCTTGTCTGAGCCATGGAAGCCTGCAAGAGAAAAATGGAAGAAAAATTAGAAGGTCTTGCATAGTACTTGTATTAAAAGCCTTCAGGGATTCTTAAAGAAAGACAGAAAGTTCAGCTATCATGTAAGAATAATATTTCTCTTCGCTTACTGATGGATCTTATCTTGATGGCATATGATTTAAAATTTTCCTGCTGTTTTTTCACTTGGAGTAAAAACTGGTGGAAAATTTTATACACATGTATATGAAAAATAAAACAGTGAAATATATATTTATTTATATTAATGCATACATACACATCTATTTATATATTCATAAGCAGACATATTAGCAAGTTAGATTTGATCATGGTATTGCTCTAGTTTGGATTAAATGAGGGAGAAGCATCCACTTTGAACCAGATGCAGTTGAAGAAATTACACAGAAAACTCTCAGGAAAAAAATCTCAGAACTTTATGTAATAAACCATGTCCTATTATACATAGCAATTTTGAAGTTATTCAGTATCATATAAGGTGTTTTACATCCAGGAAAGTTCATAAGGTCCTTGGTACTTGTCATGGCCACCCAGCATGCATGAATTTTCTCCACCTTACAGGCTTTAGCACCGTCTTTTTAAATTTCCAGTCTGTTTATCTGTAGGCAAATGTTTGCCTCTTTTATGCTGTACCAAGGCTGTCATATAGTTTGTAGAGATTTTACAGAGAGTAAATATCAACTCTGCCTTCGGTCTCATATCAGTTTTTGGTTTCATAAGCTAAACAAGGAACCATGTCAGGTTGCCTCTTTCATCAAATCTGTTGTAGATTGCCTACTTATATGCCTCTGAAGGCCATAGTCAATGGGTATTAGACATTGTGTAGTTTAGAGGAAATAATGCAATGTAAAAGTCAGGAGGCATCAATGGGAATAGGAGTTCATTGAGCTGATATCCCACAAACAATTTATATTTACCATGATTATTATATAGTAAGGTCCTACCGACAAGGAACGACGGGGAACATAGCGCAAACGTTAAGTNTTTTGAAGTTCAAAAGCAAACTGCTGTCTTTAAACACATGCAAGTAACAAGAAAATTGTGTCAGCCTATATACAAATAATTCTAAACAAGTATTCATGTTTTTTTGGTGTGGTTTGTTTGTTATTATTTTCCTTTTTTTTTACAAGGCTTTTGAACATTTGAATGCTTTATGCAGGGAGTACACTCTGGTCTCTAGTTTTCAACAGCTACTGCTGTGAAGGGCAAAGAAAGCAGTTTTGTATTTGGTGGAAGTTGTACTGCTTGTTAAAACGCTTGTCAGACCAAAGTAGTTATACACTCAGATGAAATAAAAAGTACTTGGTCCTGGCCAGAGTTCAGTGCAATCTGCTAGTGATATTAAAATGCAAGAACCAGTTTTCACTCACTCCTTGAATTAACTTTTTGCAGAAGGACATTTTAAGGAATACTTTTATTTTTATTATTAAAATTGCTGACTGAACCTTCATTGTTCAGTCCTGAAGATTTCAGGTATGCAGTAGCTGCATTTCTCACTGAAACTAATGTGCTTACCTTTTCTTGTCAGGGTCTTAATTTGGACCCAAGTGTCTTCATTTTAATTGAAAGAAACAATTAGTCTTCTTCATGGCAGGCTGCATGGCTTATCTTCATTTAATAATCAGTTGTGTAATTGGTGTTCAGATACGACTTAACTGGGAAAATTGCAGCATTTTGCCTTCGTGGGGTTATTTGAATACTGAAACTGCAGCTTCCTATAAAGCAATCGATTCCTTCAGGGCACAGAAATCCTTGCCTAACCTTTTGAAATAAATTAGCAACAGAATCCAAGAGCTGGTATTTTGACATAAAGGTTGCAATGAATGCCATCTGTCGGGCTTCGGAACAGTTTAATGAAGGTCTCTTTTACATCAGGTGCTCTCTGAGTTCAGAGGATGCTCTGGGGGCTGTACTACAGCCTAGCCCATACACTCCAGTAAAGCTGGACAATTTGCCTCTGTAATACTTAACGAGAAAATCTGTCTGGAATCTGCCAAATACTGCAGTCTCCGATCTCCAATCATAACTGATGAAATATTCTCTGGTAATGGCCAGCTGAATGGTGTTAGTGGCTGTTGAGTCTGGTGGCTTGATGAAGATGACACTACAGCAGCTTTGTGCACCCATGTCCAGTCACCAGCAGGACTGAGTACATGTTCCCATACACACACACACACAAGCAGGGAGTTCTCAGTTGACCTTCAAACCCCAGAGCCTCTCAAGGAGTTGGTCTGAACCTTCTGGTCCCTCCAGGAGTCAACTTCGTTTCTCCAGTCACTGGTACCATGGACACACAGGTCTCCAGCCTCTCTGCCACCCCAAGTGCTGTCACTGAGACCACCATACACAGAGCAGAGCTTCTCACCCAGGAAAATGGCTAGAAATTAGGTTTAGTGAGAAGCCAAGACAGACTGTGCTGGAAACCTACAGAGCATGGCCAAGTACACTGACCAGCCCATGCTTGCACTCAACTGGCCATTTGTCTCCCCTCATCCTGCTGTTCTACCATTTGCCCCTCCCCAAAACTTGATCTTCCCTTTCCTTTTCCTCTCCATCTCAAACCATAGTAAGTGCTATGCAATTGTGAAATATCCTTGCCCTCTTGGGTGGTCCTTCCACTCTTGGAGTGACTGCCACTCTGGTCTGTGGGATGGTGGAGGCTGTCTCCTGTCAGCTCATGGTGCCTCAGCCCATGTGTCATAGGAGGTTTATAATGGCCATCAGGAAAAAAATTCATACCAAAAGTCATATTAAGCTTTGGAAAAGTCTGCCCAGGGAAGTGGTTGATGGACTTCTCTTCCTTCAGATTCCAGGTAGAAGGGGAAATGCTGTATTAACAAAGCACATTGTTTAGTTTTTGTTCTGCTTGGTAAAAGGCTATGCCTATGACAGTGGTTAGAAAGATTTGACAAAACTGTATTGATAAGAAGCGTGATTCTCTGGACCACCTTCATGTTGGAGGGAGAAAACTCATTTCAGACTGAGTTGAGAGCACTCCTCTCAGCCTGTCTGCTACTTGAGATGATATTCTTCAAACTCAAACACAGAATAGAAAGGTTAAGATGTCTGGTCTCATTTCTTGCCTAGTAAAATGCAATGAGTAAAATATAAGTGATTTTTCTTATGTTACTACCCTTTACATCAAAATATTTGAAAGATACTCAGCTCTGCTTATCCTTCTCTCTTCCTATTGATTCTGAAACTGAAATTCTTTCAACTGAAGAAATACTTTGGCAGCTTGATATTGGAGCATCGAATACAGTAACTGTTACTATGTAAAAAGTTTTTATTAAAGTATGTCTGTGTAATAGTGATTTTCTATAAGCAATACAGATTTTAAAGCTCAGTTACAAAAATCAGTTTTTGTAGATTTAGCTTTGAAATATCTTTTTTTGCTGCCTATAAAGGAATTTCAGATCAAGTCCAAAGCCAAAGCAATGTTTGAAGATAGTCTGAAAACCAGAATACTGTATTCTTATTATTCATGGCAAAATATTTACTGATTTGGAAATCATATTTCTTGAAAAAGTTTTTGAAAAGGAACACAAAATTAAGTCTGCACTTTAAAGACTTCAGGTGGACTTTCAATGCCCATCGATGAACAATTAAATAAATTATGAATGTTATATATTTCAGCATATTTGACCAAGACTATCAATAAAAAAAGTTAAGGTTCCTAGAATGATAGACCAGAATACTAATTTCTGCATTTCATTAGCTACTGTACTGGAGTCCCTGGGAGAGTTGGTACAAATTGGACATCTGTTGAATTTGCATTACAGCAGCATGACTGGGGAATATACTCTGGGAAAGAGCAAGGGCAATTTTAAATTAATTTGTAGGGAAGAAATTTTACAGATGTTGCAAAACTTGAAATCATCTAGAAGATTCCGTCTTTTTCAAAAACAGGAAGAATATTTTAAAAACATATTATTTTTACATGAAAGATAACTAAGCACCTCAACAATCTCAGAGACCACACACTTTTACAGCTGAAGAGACAGAGCTACTTTTCATGTTGCAGATTTATAAAAGCTTTCAGCCATGTAAGCACAAGGACAAACTGATAAATTTAGCTAGCCATGAATTATATGCCAGATGGGAGGAGCTCTGTTCCATCCTTTTACACCTAGCACTTGCCGAGCTGCTGGCTATGAAATGGATGTAGTCAGTGCATTTCCGAAGGACAAAAACTGTCTCCTGCACCCATTATATATGTCCTTGTTCACTGGACATGAGAGAACTGCCTCTTTTGCTAGGAAATGTCTCATCTAATTACCTTTAAAAAAAAATCATAAGATTTCTGTGAGTAACAAGCAACAAAGCAAAGCAGATGAACATGTTTATCTGGATGGCTGACTGTTCTAGGTCGTGGCGTTAGTGTACATTCACAAGAGAACAGGATGCAAAGCTGGGTCCCCAGACTTTGTGTTACCTTTATTTCCCCTATCAGATGGGACACCTAACCAGTGAAGAATTAATTTGTTAAAAATTTGATGTCTTTGACCAGGTCTATGGCAGTTTTAGTGAGGCACAAGAACTTCAAATAGAAAGTTAGTTTTCAGAGCTATGAAAGTCGTGATCTAGATGCAATGCAACAGAATTTAGTTTTGACAGATCTGGAGGAAATGCCTGAATTCACAAGGGTAGACTTTAGGTTCCTCTGGCTGGCCTGCACACAGGAACTGGATACACTGCTTCAGGTGTGATGCAGACCTTCAGCAGAACCTTCCTTAGCTCCTTAGGAATAGCTTCAGTAGGACAAGCTGGAGCCAAGTCAATCCTATAGGAGCTGAGAGCAGCACTGACTCTGTGGGAAGAGCCCAGACCTGGAGATCAGAAATGCTGTGCTGCTGTCATTCACCTGGTTTGCAAAGATGCTGTCAGTTCTTCCAGCTTGGGGGTCCAAACTCAGTTATCTCAAAACTACTCTTTGCTACTTCCCCGATGCTCAGGGTAACAACTGAAAAAATTCACAAGGAGACATAGCATAGATGGTGTCATGTTGTGGAGGTGTCTTCCAGTAAATCACAGCTTTTAGTTCACCTGAATTCTGAATAATCACTCACAGTAATTCCTTTCGAAAGCAGTATTTATTTTTTTCATCAAGATAAGACACATTACATACTGCATAAAGTACAAAATACTGCCAGGAAAGCTGCATTTAACTGAGATAACAAAAAAAATATATAGACATTGCACTTTAGAAAGTTGACTCTACCCCAGAAGAATACGGGAAATAAAAAATTAGTTAGTGGCTTGAAATTAGGAATGATTTTCAATTTCCTCTGAAAGTGTATTTATTTTGGGGGTTTCAATTTCACCAATCAGAATGAATCAGATTATTTTTTCCGTAATTTTTCTTTTTGTGTTAAAATAGTATATAACCAACATACTATTTTTTACATAGACAAAAGGAAAAAAATAAAGGTATGGGAAAACACCTCTGTGATTTCTGCTAATTACCAGGATGTTTTAGTGATATTTGACTTCACCAGAGTCACTGCAGCTTGGGTCTCAGGCTGATAAGAATTTTTCCTACTTCACCAGTATGATATCACCCCACACTGCTACAGAAAGCCCATCCTTCACACTCCTGCTCTGGACAGGAGATTTCTGTCTGTATGAAACAGTGAGAAGTTCCATTCATTACTAGGTTTCCAAGGAATGCTATTTTAAAATTTGTTATATTTTAACCTATATTTAAGAAATCAGACCCAACATTAAGCAAGAGGATAATCCCTATTACACCAACCCCTTTTAACTTTACAGCTGAATTTTCCTGCTGGACCCTGCCACCCACTGCTGCCTGTACCTAAATCACTTAGCTAAACTATTAGAGCTAGCCTTTAAAACAGATATTCATACTATTGCCCTTTGTGTATCTCACTTAAGTGCACGTTTTCCCCTAGGGGTGGGAATCAAAGGACCACTAAAAGCATAAAGCCATATGATACTGATGCTTCCTACAATCAATGTTAACTATGAGGCCGGAGTGCTTGGCCATAATTCAGTCAGGAATATACAGTGGAGTGCCAAGGTCTTGCAAGCAGATTTCTTACAAAATTAGCTGAAAAATATGGAAATAGAAGGTCAATGTTGTTGTTAAACTAAAGACAGAAAAAGAACTCATCTTTAAACAGTCCTGAACTGTGAAATGAAGCTGTCAGTTGGTGCTGTTCTTTTAATGTGAAGTGCTTTGGAAAATGATAAATCAATTGCCAAATAAGCATTCTAGGAGCACTTTCAAATACACACCTGGGAGCCAGAAAGAAAAAAAATAATATAAATAATAAAAATCCCACAATTTAAATCTCAAAGGTTAAAGTATAATAAGAAAGTAACACAAAATTTCTAAGTGAACTTTTGGTAAAGTACTGCTAAAACTATAAGGAGCATTTACAAAATACTTGAGTTTGTAAAGAGGGTAAACCTGAACATTAGGGTGCTTTTGTATCAAAACTATGTTGCTAAAACATATTGACTTCAAGGCTCTCATAATATAGCACATGCCAGTTTCCACTAATTTTTATTATCATCAAACTACTTGTCTCTTTCACGGAGACAGAAACACAAGAGGCAACACAAACAAGCTGAATTGATGCAGTCTATGTCTGCTACTAATTAAAAAACCTCAGCCATTAAACACATCACCTCTTTCCTTGTGTTGAATTTATGATAAAAACTTGAATTCTTTGCCAGAATTAAATCCACCTGTATTTTACACTTTTGGAGTAACATTTTAAATTTTTTGAAGATAGTTTGGAAGGGGATTTTTTAAACTTTTTCAGCTACAGCACTTTCATAATATTTCATAATAAGAATCTACGTTATAGCTCTAAAGTGCTTATTTTATTATAAGGTCATGTTTAATAATATTCCTCTGGAAATTAATAAATGATGCACGTTTTCCATGACAAACAGGCATTGCTTAATGAGTTAACAAGCCTCAGGAAAATGCAATTAAAAAGAAATTCACTGTCAACAGTTTAACCATGGCCATACACAGAGCTGAAATGATTCAACTAACCTCAGGTAACTAAGATAAATGCATATACGTTGCAGGTATAATAATCCACAGTTAAAACAAACAAACAAACGCCAAACCAAATAATGACAATTAAATCTCAAGCACATTTTTGTTTCTCAGTAACACAACTGCCAAACAGATCAATATTTTCAACAAATAAGTGCCCTGCCTTCATCTCCTGCACAGGGAAATATGGCATTCCTCAAACTGCAGTGAGTAGGACACAAGGGGAAGGGTGTCTTTAAGTGTTGAGGAGCCTCCGCTTGGGCAACTGTGGGCAGCTCTAGGAAAGGTGCAGGAGACCAGACCACTCAGGTAGAGACCAGAATCAGCCCCATATCACAGGGATTTATTTACCTGGGGACCTGGCAGGGGCCCTCTCTTGCAGGAGTGACTGGATGATGGCTCCTGGGGAGTCAACCACAGCAAAAGTACCAGCCTCTGCACTGAAGCAGACCAGCAAACCCCTACTAATTTTAGCACATGATTTGCTTGAGTACAGAGAGATTTCACTTTACTGGTGTGTCATATCATGTAGTGATGGATCTCCCACAATACATCTCACTCTGTTGGACCAGAATGCTGGGAAATTCCCCCTTGGATCATGACAAACCAGTTTACACTCACAAAGGATCAAATTCTCCATTTGTACCCACAAATCCCTACTGCCAGGAGAGGGAAGCAGGTAAAAATGGCTTCAGAATTTGAGTGTAAGAACAAAGCTATTTCATTGCCAGGTACCACAAATACCTACACAACTGGTGTTTCATTTCAGTTGGTGTTGTGTAGGCCTAAGGACTATAAGCAAGCTTTGAAAATCTCAACCCTCATAATCTAGCTACAGATAACCATAATCCTATATTCTTTGATGCTGATACATGAATCTATGATATACCTGTTTGGCTGCCATGGCACTAATCAGCATGGCAATGCTGAAACACAGCATTCATTTTTGCTAATTGCAAAGGCAGGCTAGTAGCAAAGTTCAAAGATTAGTGAGAGAAGGTCCTCAGAGCAACCCTGCTTAAAAGTAAATGTCCGGTAAGCTGCAATTAGTGTGTCTTGCTTTTTCCTTTTATTTTTCACTTTTTCTTATCGTGGTGGTCTTGAACTGCAGATACAATCACAACGCTCATGGTGATCCAGCTGTATATCTACTAAGGCCATGTTATTCCTGGTTCTGCCTTTTCTCCTGGAATGTGCAGCCTCAGGGATGAATTTGAGCACCTGGGAAGATCAACAGAAGCACATTGATTAAAAAATGCTGCAAAAGATTCGAGGATGTGACAGTTGGGCCCTGAAGGCACCAACAGCCCTTAATGACCCTTGCCAACATTCATTTGGACACATTTTTGCTTTACTTCCATGTTTTTCTTTCCATTTGGTGACATCCTGCTGTACTGTTTGTCCTGGAGCTTTGACTGATTGAATTATTTCCTAGATCAGGTATCTTTAGCTCATGCAGTTCCCTAACTGTGCCCAGAGTTGGCACATCTTTGCAGCCCCATACATATTTGAATTTCTCTGCCCCTTCTCTCACTTGTATAATATTCCTGCTCTAAAGAACAAGGACCATTTCTTTACACAATTTGAAATTTCTGAAGTATGAATCACTAGAATTTGTCAAAAAATGAAATGCCTGTGGAAGGCAGAAGGAGATGAATTGGGCCTGTGCAAAATCCATGTTACATCCCATCAGCCTTTTCTGGAATGTGACTTTCGTTGCCTTATTTTTAAACTCTCTGCTTTAATTTAAATAATTTAGGAAGTTACTGTGAATAATGTAAAAAAACCTCAAGCAAACAAAAAAGATATTTCTCGTATAACTATAACAGGCATCACATAACAGGCTTATGAAAAAATTCTATCTAGGTAAGATAACCCCAGGATCCTTAAATAAAATGATTGCATGTTATAAAGAAAGTGAATAAATATACAGGTCATAACAAAAGAAACCTTTGTCTTTGGTATATGGAAGAAAATTCTGTGAATTTTAAAGAGTGGACCAAGTTGCCTAGAGAGAGTGCAGAAACCATGAAGATGTAAAAATTTACAGTACAAGCCCCCAAGCCACTTCATCTAACTTTCAAATTCTGTTTGAATGTGAGATTGGGCTAAATGACTGCCAGAGTTGCTTCCCAACACATGTTATAATAACATGATTCCTTGAAAATGATCTCATGGATAAGTGAAAATAAGCCACAATGTTGTATCCTGTCTAATCTTCTGTGACTGTGTAAGTATCGGACAATGGACTGCAAAGAGCTGAAGAAGATGGTGGCTTGCAGGCACGTGCTATGCCAGACCACTGTTGGAGGCTGAGCTGCTTGGAAGAGCTCATACCCTATCAGCAACGTGGCAGAAACAGAAGGGATGAAATTCTGTTTTGTTTTGTAAGTTTGTTAAACTTCTAGAGGGTCATCAACAGCAAATGAGATGTTAATTTCCAGTTTCTGCCCAGAAGCTCAAATGCTAGCTTGGATTACACACAAAAAATGTATTAAAACTAAGAACACTTCAACTCTCCTACAGCATTTTTCTTCACAAATCCTACAGCACGTTTCACAGAAAGAAATGCATCATTGTCAGACTTGTATAGATAATCTGAAACTGATTTGCTTAAGGCTTTGCAACATACCAGGGAAAAAAAAAATCTACTAGTGGCATTACATGGTAATTCTCCTTTTGAAAACTCTTATTTATTGATGGAGAGCAGAGAAATCGAGGCTGCAGCTCCACAGCAGTACACAGGATGGTTCTGCTCTCTGTGGCTTCAAGCACTTCAGTACAGAAACCATGCATTGGTAGGGTACTAGAGCTGAGGTACACATCTCATCTCTTGATAGGCTGCTGTGATTTCTGGTCGCTTGGTCAAGATCAGCTAGATTTGCCTTGCTTGTTCAAAAAATGGACAGAAGTTTGTCCTGCCAATGTCAATGGTCAAGTGGGAAGTGAAACCTATACATCTCAACCACAGTAACACCCAGGCTTTTGCCCTGAATAACAGGTCCCTGAGCCAACAGATTATACTATTGCTTGATTAAGAATCCCCACCTTTTATTATTTTCTCTATTTTGACTCACAACACCATAGATGAACTGAGGAGCAATAAAGAGCTGCATACCAGATCAGCAAAGTATTAGCAATTTCAAGAGAATTAGAAAGTCTCCAAAAGCAAGTGTGAATGAAAGGTTAACCATGGATGCTGCACAGAGCAGCTGGGGAAGAGTGAGCAGGAGAGGAGCCTCCAGGATGAGACCACTCTTCTCTGCTATTAATGCTTGGAGGGTAGGAAGGTCATGGGATGTAACAAAAGTGAGGAGTACTGAACAGAGTCTATTATTTTGTCCTCCCTTTTGTGATAAAAATTATCTTTAATCTATGTAATTCTGATAGCAAGGATTGTGCCTAAGCAAGGTACAGAGATGTTGCTTTAATGTGTTGGGAAGATGTAATTACATTTCCCTGTGCAGGCACATGTTGTTAATTTAAAACAAAACAGCAACATTAATAAATGTTTGAAATTGATTAAAATCTTAACTGTCTCAATATATACAACAAATCCTGATGGATACCAGGACACTTCACTGAACATGATGTCATCAAAAACACAGAGAAACTGAACCAAATCAGGATGCTGTGACTGTTACAGCACTGAAAATTTACTGCATCTTTGAAGAATTTTTTTTTTAAAGAACACACTTTAAAAATCAAATACAGCTGCAGACACTGAAACCATGATAAAGATTTTTTATTTAAAGAAGCCTTTTGACAAAGTCTGACAAATTCAGATGACTGGCATTTTCTTAGATCATGGGTAGGTATATCTGCTTTCTTCAGCTGAGAGCAAATGGAAGCATGCAATGGGATGAGAGCAAAGATGTCGGCTGTACTTCATCTTGCAGACCTCCTGACAGCTTGGGGATTTTCCTTGTGTTTTATATTAAGAAACATGAGCACAGTATATGGGCTTTACTGATAAGAGTAGAAAAATGAATTGGCAGGCACTTTTCCAGACAAGATGGGGAAGCGGTGTTTGAACACAGCTGAAATTGGACTGCTTTAATAGCTGATCACAGAACTGATGTTCAAAGCTCTACGTCTAGCTTCCATCTAATAGTTTTAGTTTCAGCTAAACACAAAGGAATTAAAAAGAATCAGGAAGCAAAGCCATTTCTGGTGACCACAGTAGTTGAAAGACAACTCTATACTCTGAAAACAGCTGCTGTTTATTCATTACATGGTCAGGTCCTCCTTCAAGGTGAGGAAGTGCTGAATTAATGAAAACATTTCATAGAAATTTCATTCAGGACACTTTATTGCTCCTTTTTTGATGGAATCAGTAGCTGTAAGAAAATATGAATGTGAAGAAAGTTTAGAATGCTCTAAAGCTTTCTTTTCTGTGGGTGAAAAAGAAGAATAACCTTGCAGTTTTCAAATTAATGGAGTCATTACTAATCAAAAACATGATGCCTCTGCTGTTCATATCACTGCCTCACAAAGAGTATCTAACCGAAGCACTTTTCCTCCAATCAAACACAGAGTTAATTATGGTTATTAAATTATTAAAGCTATAATACAAAAAATCAAGATGGGAGACTTGGCTCATGAGCCAGATTTAGTGTTTAGGGTAATGCAAATAAGTGTATGAGGGCTTTCTACCATTTCTTGTGCAGACAGCTCCATAGGAGCACACCAATATGTTGGATGACATTTTACTTCGTAGATATGCTTAAGCATCAGAAAGGTTTTATGGTGTGGTGACTGTGGCCATTGCATAATTTTTCTTGGGAGTTATGGTGAAGGAAATATAAATAAAATGGTTGCATGTGTTTCACTGCCAAGGATTCTGCTCATTAATCGTGCACTGAATTTGGATGCCAGCTTCTGAAGGACTTTTTATAGGAAAGGGCAAAGCTATTTAGAAACTGAAGCCAGACAGACTCAAACTGGAACTTGGAAAATGTCTCAATTAGACAAACTCATTGCCTGGATAGCCCTCTGAGGTACTGTGGCATTTCCAGTCTGTTTGAGCACACGAGAAACACCCCCCTTTGCAGAAGATTCACAATAAGATTCTGGTTTTTGCTTTGGGGGCAGCAGGGTGCTCTCCAGAGGCCTTTGGAGCACAGGAAGTCAGGGTTGATGGCCCACAGGTCCTCCTGATCTCAGCAGATCTGTAAGAGCACTTCATGATTAGGATCTGTGGAGAGCAGAGTACTGATGACTGCTGGTGAAGGGACCCAGACAGAGAAAACCTGTTCTCCCTGACCTGTACCCAGAAGCAGGAGCAGAGGTGACTCCAAAGAATGGTTATTTTGAAATACCCACCTCTGATGGGGCTAACTCTGAAAATCAGTCAACCTTTTAAAGTAATATCAAAAGGGGTATCCAGTTGCTCATAACTATTTCTTACTCACCATGTACTTAATTTACTGATATCAACAGTAACATTCTTTCTTAAATTCTCAACCAATAGTTTGAACCCTAACAGAAATCTGAAGCCTCACTCAAAAATCAGCTCTTTTTTTTTTTTTCTTATTAACTTAAGACCACAATAGATAATCAAAAACATGACTATGGTTACCAAATATCTGCTTAATTTCATATTCCAGTGACAGAGGCTGGAGAGCAACTGTGGATGTTATTCTAGATAGTGCAATTTGTACTTTGCAGAACTTATTTAAAAACCCTGTTATGAAGCATTATCTAATCTCCTTCTGCTCAATCTAAAAATAACATCATTCTAGCATGCAAACCAGATTATATTTGTCTGAGATTCATGAAAGAGGAAGCATCAAAACTGCAAAACATTCAACATAGATCCAAGTTCTGATACAGATGAAAAACCTTACTCCACAGTTTTTGAAAGTTGTCTAATCCAAAGGTCACACACAGTTTAACTTTGCTCTGAGCATAAGAAACCAAGCATCATGGGAATATGGTTCATAATTTAGTGTAAAGACCTTTATTCCAGTAGGAACACAGCCTAAAATAATGACACAAATCTAAAGCTGTGTTCTTAAAAGATAATTAAAGGATATTAGGAACAAGAAAAAAAGGAATAATTTGCTGATCAGAGATAGTACTCAAACTAAGGGATTATTAAATATAGATGGGGTTGCTGATTCTATCTTTTAATTTTTATGAATAAGCAGTACCTGCTTTTAAAATACGAAACATGGGGAAAACTTAATTGGCTTAAAGCTTGGGCATCTAAAAAAGTCACTAAAACTATGAATATTTTGACATTCACATTATTGTGAGCATTAAGGCTCCAGCTATGTTTTTTTCACTGACCAGTGGTCCCCCTTCCCCTATAACCTCTCTGCCTGGACAAGGATGTCTCACTTGCTTAACTTCCAGATATCAGAACTTTCATTTTCATGTTGCAAAAAAGGAAATGTTTCTCCCTCACTGCACCTCTGTGCCTCCTCTGCTCAACCTGTGGCCTAACACTCATTCCTGACTCACTCTGTTTCCTTGTATTTGCATTCCAAATAAATCTTATTAACACTTTAATCAGGTTAATTCTGTGCCTTTATTACTGTAGGAAACTTTTATCTCCTTTATACCTATACTATCAATTCCGTGACACAGAAGAATCAGATTCCTTGCACATTGCTTTGATGGCACTAGCTCTTTTTAATCCCTTAGAATTTTCTCTCTTGTATCAGTAGCATTGGTATAATTTTTGCCCACTTATCTTATATTTCCCTGTGTGAAGTCAAAATGAGAATTATTTTCTGCTCTCTCAAGTGCCACCTTAAGGTTTGCCTCTCATTTCTCTGAAAATGAAATAAAAAAAAAAGGAAAAAGAAAGAAAAATGTCCCTACAACAGCAGATTATATTAGTTACATTTTTAAAGTCTATTGAAACAATGTCACTGTCTTACTGAAGTCCCATATCACCTTTTCTCCACTGTTCTTTTTCCCCCAGTAATATAACCTACTGTCTTTCCTTTATGATATTTGCTTCAGATAAAACTGTTTCTATGCCCCAGCAGGTTGTGCAATGGTTCAGTATTGTGTAGGTATTCTGAGGTGACTGCTGCCTCTCTCAGAGCAGCAAGAGGTGGTGAAGTAGCCATCCTAACACTTGTCATTAAGAATTAATTGCCTGTGTGTTCTGTGAAGACACCAGCTCCAGTCAACAAGAAATGCAAATGAAGGTATAATGCTTCAAAACAGGGAGGAATGATGGGGAGAAATAAACACCATAAAACTGAAAAAAATGCGTCAGTCTTTACAGGAGAGACAAGTAAGTGGGTAAAACATGCAATCAGCTTTCACTACTCTGCTTTTCTTTCTCAAATGCCTTTTAGCTGTATTTCTCAGCACTGTGTGGATGTTTATACACTCTGACAAATTCTGGTTGCCACCTTAAGAGCATTTATTCCTCATGGAAACTCATTTCACATCTCATCAGTTACAGCAATGAGATGGGGAAACTGATTTCTTGTTTCTCTGAGATATGTGCATGCTGGGTAGATGGTAGAGCCACAGACCAAGATGAATCGAATCCTGGCCTGAGTTCCTTCACTCTGGGCTGGGTGATCTCCACATTTAGAGACCCCTCTCTCTTTAAAGAGTAGCTCCAGGCACTTCCAAAGAAATGGAAACATGCTTTCAATTTCAGCTCCCCTTTAGTAAGTGAAACAGTAGTGGATGATAGCATTTGTTTAAGGTGTGCTGCATCCATTTCCATGTATTGCACTGTCCTTCCCTTGCACAGAGTCTTGTGGCACAACACAGTATCATTCATAGACTCTGCCTGAGGGATGTTTTGAGATGTTGCCAGCACTTGGTCTCCTTCAATTGCAGGTTCATGACACTATGTGGTAAGTCATGACTATTTGTCCATGAGCTCCAGTCTCTAGCAAACCTAGAAGCCATGGAAAACCACAGAACATCACAAGACTTCTGCACAAAAAAACCCCTACCCATAAAACTATTTGTTTGCTCCGATTATGAACCCATTTACTTTAGGAAACTGCAGAGTATTTTGGTAAAGTTACATAAAATTTCTAGTTTTATAAAAAAGACCCGAGATCTCATTATTACAATTTCCCAGGGCAACAAAGAAAAAATATAACCTTTACCATGGCATTCTCATTTTTACATTTTCCCTGCTTCTTACAATTGGATGTTCTAGAAAAGAGCTGCACCTCTGTTTGGGGAGCTGGGGCAGCACTCATAGCTCAGGGAAAGTGAAGACTACTCATGACAGTCCTGCAATACTAGGAGAGAGCACTTGGTGAAGAGTATGATGAGATGCTTTGAATAAGGACTCACGGGCAACTAAAACACTCTAACAGCATATGGAGAAGATAACCTTGAAATCTCTCTGGACTAGAAGCTTCTCTCTCAAAAAACACTCTGGCTATTAATGTCCCCACAGCTGTTGATGTGCAGTTACTCTGACATGACAAGGCAATGGCTACAAAGCCAAAAATGAACCTAATGCCTCTGGAAGAACTGCCTGCCTGGCTTTGTCACCCAGAAATACTGGTTAGCTCAGAAATGCCAGATGACATTTAAGCACTTTCCAGTTGAATTTTTACCATTGAGGAAAAGCATATGTATGTGTGAGACAAATAGCTCTGGTGCATCCAGAAGCAGATGCAGCTCTAAAAGAGAGGTAAGACAAAACCAGCCTGGGTTTCAGCTGCTGCAAATATTTTCTTTGCCTTACTACCTTCTGGTGTCTTCTACAACTAAATTAAAGTAATAGAGACTTGTATTTGAATCTGGTCTACATTCTCCTGCATCTGAAGGCAGAGATTTTTCAACCAAATTAACAGTGCTGGGGTTTCATACAGTGTGAAGCTCTGTCTTTTGTTATGCAACTAAAGGATTTCTGGTTTATTTGGTTTCAAATTGTCTTTGAAAAGAGTAAACCAGCTTCATGGTTCTAAACTCAGTATGTTGAGAGGCCCCCACCTCAGTGCCTTTACTATGAGGCATTTAAATAAAATCAGAGTTAAGTGTGGAAGGAGCATAAAGGATAAAACTGATTAGCTGTGCACGGCTAATAATAACAACGTGGAAAATATTTTGGACTAAAATTAATGGATACATCTTTAGTATGTCAAAAATGGATTTATCTGCATGACTTCCACTTGTTAATGGGAGCCATTTGGCTAAATTTCTGCTGTTAATTCATCCTTAGGGGATTAAGTTTAAATTTAAACTTACAAAAGCCATTCCATGTTAAAACTGAAACACTGCCTTGAATTTATGCAGTTTTCAGAGAACAAAGAAGGAGTGAAATAAATTAGCAGTGAAGTATTAGGGTGAATATTGAATTTCCTGAATGTATTGATTAATCTGGGGCAGTCTTAAGTCATGACATCCTGGTTGTAACCAATATCTGGTTAATGTAATATTCTGGTGTCCCAGCACCAGATGCTCCTGCACACTTGAGAGAAGGCAAGCGCTTGATAACATATCTATAACATTTTTGGTTTGTTTTTTTTCCTGTAGCTGTCAGTAGTTGGTTTCTACTCTGGAACAGATCTAAACTAGTTTTTGCTTTACTTCTAGTTCTCTCAGATTCCTTCTGAATTATCAACCAGTCATATTTTAAATGTTAAAATTCCATATAGATTTATTGTGGGAAAAAATCATAATTTTATAATTTTCAATTAGTTTTGTTTCAATATCTCTGTTCTTTTCTTACAAAAAAAGGATATTTAGGAGAACTTAGGTACTTAGGACTTAGTTACTATTTACTATTTTCTGTCTTGGACTGTGCTCTCTCTTATTCACAGTTTACATTCCCATATTCACAATCATATTCTTATTTACAGATTTGGTTTTTTTAAATTAAATTATCCAAAAATTTCGAGCCACTTTCCTTGCAAACATTTTTGATGTGCATGTTCTCCTGTATCTCTTTTGATGCAAGTTTTCTGCTTCTATCTTTTCTGCTCTTGTTTGTATCCTTCTAAGCAGCAATTGTCAAATCCCAGTATAAGTAACCCACCAATAAAGCAGGCCATAGTATTTGCTCTGTTATTATCTGTTCACCTCTACTCCTGCAGAAGACTGACACTTGTTTTTTTTCCTGTCACCACTGGACTGAATAGCTGTTTTCTTGAAGCTCTTCACTGTGATTCACACTTGACCTTTAGTCAAACTATATCTCGTTTCTCCCCACCCCCTCACATATCCAATGTTATATGAATAAACAGCTGAGACTATTCATCACAGCAATCACTGCTTCTCTAAACTGTATTTTTTAAGTAGCTACACAGGTTTTCTGAAATCCCTCTCAGCCTCCTCTGCTGTAAAAAGTACACCATCTCCTGTTCTAGCTGTCATTTCTGCCACCTCTCTGTTCACTTCTCTTCAGATTGACCATACATGAAATAATGTTTAATCCATGTGCCGGGAGCAACCACAGACAGCCAGATATATAGAAAATTGCTATCTCTTCCATCTCTTTGCTCTTTATCTGTTACACAGCCACTAATCCATGTCTGATCTTGTCCGGTCAACTGTTCTCTGAAGGTGCCAGGTCTTTTAGCATTCTTGTACAACGTTAAGATGCTGTTTAAATATTTATTCATACATAGCATACTTCAGGTTCATTTTATTAGTTCATAGTTAACTAGGTGTTTTATAGCTATTTTTTCCAATTAACTTTTCTATGACTGAGATAAGGCTTTCACAGAATATCAGAGATTGGAAGGGACTTTAAGAGATCATCTAGTCCAATTCTCTTGTCAGATCAGGAACTCCTACACCAGGTCACACAGGAAAGTGTCCAGGTGGGTTCTGAATGTCTCCAGAGGAGGAGAGTCCACAACCTCACTGGCCAGTCTGTTCCAGAGTTCTGTCATCCTCACTGTTAAAAAGTTTTTTCTTGTATTTCTGTGGAACCTTCCGTGTTCCATCTTGTACCCATTGCAATGAGTCCTGCCATTGCCCCCTCTCTGGAAGTGTTTAAGGCACCTGGCAAACTGATCTAGTGAGAGGTATCCCTGCCTAAGGCAGGGGGAGGTGGTGGAACTAGAAGATCTTTAAGGTCCCTTCCAGCCCAAACTTTTGTATGATTCTATGTTTCTACGGAGGTCACCAAGAAGAGCCTGGCTCCATCTTCCTGACATGCAGCCTTTACGTATTTATAGACATTAATGCGGTCATCTGTCATCTCCTCTTCTCCATGCTGAAGAGACCCAGCTCCCTCAGCCATTCCTTGTAAGGGACACACTCCAATCCCTGAATCATCTTCCTGGCTCTACGCTGCACTCTCTTAAGCAATTCCCTGTCCTTCTTGAACTCAGAGCCCCAGAACTGGACACAGTATTCCAGATGTGGTCATAGCAGGGCAGAGCAGAGGGGGAGGAGAACCTCTCTCGACAAACTGACTATGCCGCTTTTTAATACACCCCATGATGCCACTGGCCTTCTTGGCCACAAGGTCACATTACTGGTCCATGCTCACCCTGGTGTCCATCAGGAGTCCCAGGTCCCTTTCCCTTACACCGCTCTCTAATAGGTCGGTCCCAACTTATACTGATACATAGGGTTGTTCTTACCCATATATAAGACCCTGCACTTGCCCTTGCTATATTTCATTGAGTTTCCCCCTGCCCAACTCTCCAGCCTGTCAGAGAATGACAAAATATCATGGTCTTGCTGGATGGCAGCACAACCTTCCGGCACGTCGGCTACTCCTCCCAGCTTTGTGTCATCAGCAAACTTGCTGATAGTGCACTCTAGTCCCTCATCTGAGTCACTGATGTATATATTGAACAGTATTGGTTCAGTACTGATCCTTCAGGGACTTCACTAGACATAGGCCTCCAGTTAGACTCTGTCCCACTGACCACAATTCTCTGGCTTCATTCCTTCAGCCAGTTCATAGACCACCTCACTACCCGATTGTCCAGACCACATTTTCTCAGTTTAGCTGCAAGGATGCTGTGGGAGACAGTATCAAATGCTTCACTGAAATCAAGACACACCACATTCACTGCTTTACCATCATCTACCCACTTGGTTAAGTGTTCATACAAGGTTATCAGGTTGATCAAGAACAAATTCCCCTTGGTGAATCCATATTGAATGCCCCTAATGACCTACTTATCCTTGATGTACCCAGAGACAGCATCAAGGGTAAGTTGCTCCAACACCTTTCCAGGAATAGAGGTGAGGCTGACCAGTCTGTAGTTAGTTGGGTCCTCCTTCTTGATCTTTTTGA
>VZTY01020385.1:263381-284327 GCA_013400935.1 Turnix velox
TAATGCTCCTCAGGACAGCCTCCAGTGGTATAGACAGAGACAAAGAATGCATTCAGTAACTCCTCCTTCTTTGTATTATCTGTCACCAGAGTACCCATCACATTCATCGGTGGGCACACACTGCCTCTAGTGCAGGTTTTACTTGCCATGTATTTAAAGAAACCCAGACTGGATTCCTTGATTCCTCCTGCAAGATTTAATTCTAAGGAGGCCGTAGCTTCCCTAGTTACCTCCCTACATCCTCTGACAACAGTCTTATATTCCTCCTTATATTTCCACTCGGTAGTTACTAGGGCCAGCCTCCTAATCTTGCTTAAAATTAGATAAAACATTAACTATTCTCTAGTTCCAATTGATGTGGATTATGCCATATTTTGCAGTCAAAAATCCCTTACTTTGTTAAAGAGTAACCACACTGCTCCCAGTGAGTCCAAGCCTTCTGCTTTTGCAGCCCCAAGGTCACCAAAGTTGATACCTTTATTGTATGAACCCACACCACACCCAGATTTAAAGTCCATGAAGTTCATTTTCACTTGAGATGGTAGCCAAATGGTGAATCACTCTTAAAAGAGATGTCTCAGAAATTGTCAGCATGGCATGCAGCTACCTACTTTCAGACAACTGAAAGGATGACACCAAGTAACCTTCCTAGACATTTTAGTGAACATTGTTCAAAGCTGGTTCTGAAAATACTGTTTTTGAGGCAATAACATGAAGTACTCTTTCCATATTTTTCCCCCTCTCTAAGTATCAGTTGAATGGTTTAAAAATAAAATCAGTGGACTTTGCCTTCCTAAAAAATTGCTGAGTGAGAAAAAAGCTAAGGCTGAAAGATTCATCTGCTTTCTAAAGGTTTAAATCTGGAAGGGAAGAGAGTTTTAAAGTGACTTAACTGTAATTTCCAGACAGAAGCATAAGTTTAAAAGATACAGTGCAAAAGAAGAAGAAATACAAGGAACACATCTCTTACTATAAAGAATATTTCATAGAAGCATAGAATACATACATTTGTATCATTTCAGTCTTGTGAAAAATGGAAGCCTCATTCTTGCAACAAAGTTTATGAGGATGCTGTGATAGTATCCACACAGAGAGGTGGCAAAAGTTCTCTCTAATGTTTAAATTAACTTACCCATAAACATCTTTTAACACACCTCTCTACATACATATAGTCTCTTCCCACACTGCACATTCACCACTATGTATTAAATACATAAATTTAAAACCTATTTAAAATGAGGCCTTCTTGCAGGCTAACTGCGTTGGTGTGTGTCTTTCTATGGGTTACAGCAGTGGAAGCTCTGAAAGCTACTCTGTGAGGTACCAAGCTGGTAACTAGAATGGACAGCAAGAGCAATGCTGTTATCTAAGTCTAGACTCCAATCTAGGCTACCCAAACCTGTCTGGAAGCCTAAGCATATCCTTCTTATCAGGAAGAGCAGTGAGCACTGGAAGAATCACTTCATTGTTCTGGTCTCCCTCAAATGACAGCATCTTTGTCTATGGCATTTCACTGCAGGCAGTAATGCTTGCCTATTGATTCTTGCACTGCAGATTCAACATGATAATCCATATATGTAGCACACATGGATCTGAGAAAAACCTTTAGAACCAACGTAAGCAATAAGCATCCAAAATAAGTACCAGAGAAAAGAAGAAGTGTGCAAATACCTCATGATATTTTTTCACTGTTTTCCCTGACATGCACATGCAGGATTTCCAGCTTGAAGTCCCGCAGCCACAGTTCCCTCCACAGCGCTGGACAAGGAGGCAGCGAGGGAAGAAAACTACATTTGACAGCTTCAGTTCCTCCCTTAAATTGACAGAGTAGTTTCTTGGAGTGCAGCTGTAACGCTTCACATCATCATTCAATCTGTCCAGGTCAACTGCAATGCAAAAGAAGTTTCATTAGTAAGGTGTCTTTGTGGGACATCCTTCTGGTTTATACTGCTCCCCGGGCAGTCTATCATACAAAGTGATGTGACATTGGCTGGAAAATATACGAAGTACAGCAGTGATTCCTGAACAGATAAACATTAACCCACCAATTTTAAATTGTTACAGGTGGCCATCCAGGCTCTCATCCTGCTCCCACTGACACCCACACCAGAGCTCATTGTGATAATAAAGGTGAAGGGAAGGCTTGCAATAGAATACTGACCTGAAAGCTGAAGAACAATAACTTTATTTGCTTTGTCATTGTTGGATCTTTGGGTAAGAGATTCCACCCCTGTAAGAGATTCCTCTTCTGCTTAATCTTGGCTTCCTTAGATAGCCTTTCTACGTTATTATGGACATAATGCATTTTGCCTAACTGCAGGCACAAAAATGCCAAATACTTTAAGCAAGGCTCTTCTGCTGGTCAAGAAAGAGTTCTCTTTGGAGAGCAGTTCACACTTTCTCAAGTTGCTTGTCTGTGTTGTTTATGAATACAGTCTCAATAACTCTCTTTAGGTGGAGAAATCAATCTAAGCAATATTAATTTCAGCTGGTAAATGCTACTATAATAGGCATACAAATAAATACAATTAAAACTAATGAGCTTCATTGAATGCCAGTAGTTGGTTGATGTGTAAATGCCTGTTAGCTTTGTGAAATGTGTCATGTAAACAAGTAATAAAATAAAACATAAAAATAACTTATAGACTATCAACTGTGAGTTTAAGTGCTGTTTGTAGCTTATGCTTGTAAAGCTAAAACTAAACAAAAAATCATCCATAAGCAGATTTCCCAAATTTATAACACAGACAAAAAAAAGTAAGAGATTTAATGAGTTTTATTTCTATAAGAAGCTCTTTTCCCCCTCCTTTTCTGCTTTATTATATTCCTTTTGATTCTGTCCATCAGCTAAATTCAATATTTCCTTCAGGGCTGGAGGACATGCAAATTTGTATTGAGTTCCCACCCCAAACAGTATTTGCTAATAGAAACATCTAGATGAAAATAGGAAAGACTGAAATGAGAACTGAGAAAGCAGTGTGGTCTTTGCAAACACATCAGATTTCCATGCACGTGTTTAACAGCTCATAACCATCTCTGGTCACATGTGCACCTATGCTGGCACTTTAATATAAGCATGTGAAAACCTCCAACAAAAAGACTTATAGCTCCTGTGACTCAATCTTTGTCAACATCACAAAGTAAACTGTGGAAAAAGCTGTGATTTGTAAATACCATGCACCTTTACATTCTGGCCTGGAGATATTCACATGGCAGATAGGCAAGAGGCAAAGGTACGTAAATGTCACAAGTGCTATTATAGAAAATCATAGCAGCTTCACTTTTCTGGCAAGATGTTAAATCAGTCAATGGGAATTTAGCAGATAAATTGTGATTTTCTAGCAATTGTGATACATCTTGCCATGAAATCTCAATGGTTCTCTCCAGAGAGCTAGCATCTTTCCAAAAGAGGTATATATCATCCTCCTGATATAGGCACAAAATCAATGGGCCTGCCGGTATACTCATCCACTGGGAGAAAAATACACTCCCAATGTCCGGAGCCAGGACTTAGAAGTCCAGAGAATATAAATTTCTTTGTTTTAACAGATATTTTCTTCTCTACTGTCATTCTCCAAAGCTACCCTTTCTCATTGCAGGCTCCAAGGATAACTCCTTTCACAGTGAAGGAGAAAAGTTTCCCACTGCTCTAAAAATTCTCATCAGGATCTTTGCCATCAGCTTTGCTTACCAATAATACAAAGAAATATGTGGTTACTATATTATTTTAGATGACTAATGTGAAAGAAAAGTTAACTAAAGGAAGCTTAGGACAGAAAATATTCTTCCTTCACCCACATCCAGATTTCTTGTGGAAAAAACCTGGATCATCCACATTCTGGTGCTGCAGCAGAACAGAGGAATGGATGATAAGAGCAGGTTCCTATCAGGACAGGCTGTATAATGGGATGGCATTTGCTGATGGTGCATTTTGAGATAGAGCTAGAATAAAATGTTCAAAGGCTTAATGCAGTTTTAATACGTTTGTTTTAACACAGGACCAGTAAGAAGCTGGTCATCAAAGAGGACCCAGACCCAGGTCACATTAACTGACATCTGTGTCCAGGAGAAGATGTCCAGGGGACTGAACAAAATTTGCTCAAGCACAGAAATTTACCCTCAGGCTCAACAGTCCTCCTTCCTGCATTGAGCTGATATCTATTCTCTCTGCTGTGTATCAACACAGAAATGAGCCTTTGTAATGAGACTGGCAGAGAGGGAAAGCATCAACATTTAAATGACAGGGGTGGGGGGGCTTTCCTGCAGAGAGCATATTATATCCATCACAGTGTTAAACATATTAGCTTCAGTACTTAAGTTGTTCAGTTTAAATGGCAAAGGGTGACCTGTCGAAGGGCTTTCACTGGAGGGAACACTTTGCTTGCCAGCCTTCAAAAACCTAGTTTTGATGACTTTCAGAAGTGTTTGCAAGGTCTTAGGCTGTAGCTGAGTTAGTGCTGTGGAAAGCTGTTGACTTGCTTCAAGCATAGGAGGGAATAACCAGATAATTAGGATAATTTTTTTTAATTCAGTATGCAGGAATAGTCTACTTTTGATGAGGGCTCGAAACTTTTTTCCTGGATTCTTCATGAATTCTGAAATTGACAATAGCAATATGCATTTTATTTAGAGCATTTTTCTATGATATACAATTTTTGAAAAACCTATGGGAAATTTTACAAATTGCATGAAATTTCCTTGGTTTCACATTCAAGGCATTTTGATATTGACTTACTAACAGTTTGCAGGACCACAAATTCCAGAGTTATCAGCTAAGATGTGAATTCTCTGCACTTCAGCATACCTCAGGTACGACAGTCTAGGTTGAAATGGACAAATAAAATAGTTGAAGTCTCATTTTAGTGATACTGAAATAATGAAAATAAGTAACTGCAAGAAGGGAAAAATAAATAGGGGATTTTAGAGATAATGAAGTATCTCTCCATAAAAATACATCTGGAGATTAAAACCTACACTTTTTGACTCTGCTGCACAGAAATCCTGTGCTTTGTGGGATAAGGTGAGTGCATAATGTCATCTGTGGACAGTGAATACTGCACTCTGGCAGCATCACAGTGGCACCTGAAAACAGTTGCCATTGTCTAATTAGCTTCAGACCATGGCTTGCAGTCCCCTGACAAAAGAAGCATTTTGCTCTGAACAGCTGTCCCTGCTGAAAGCTTCAATATGCGTTTTTTCCTGACTTGAGATTGTTTTACTTTCTGGAGTCGGTCCATTTCCTCATCCATATAACAATGAGATTTTACAGCACAGTCAGTTTCATGCATCACTTCACTGCTGTGACTAAAATGTAACTGAGCCTTGGTGTGATTGGTGTGAAATCCTGCTGCTTTACTTATCAAGGACTGAAACCACTGGAGTCCTCAATTTAAAACTAGAACTAAAAGGTTCTGTAGACTGGATGCAAATAACTCCAAAGAATCATTACAGAATGTCTGCATCAGAGATTCAATTTAAAGGCAAGGCAGACATAAAAAGATGCACTAGAGCAGTAAGCTGGATACTTGAGCTATAGTGTCTGCCCATTCTTATCCCTTAAAGAATGCTCAATCCATGCTCACTTCACATAGCACTAAGGCATATGTTTACCTTGAAACACCGGTCTTAATCAGAGGTAAGCACTGAAATTGGGGACTACAGCTAATACCATGTTGGAAGACACAGTGTTAAAGACTGGATAGGACAGAAAAACTATGCTGTTGGTTGTCAATTAATTTTAAAAAGACGGGAGATCTGATAAGAGTTTAAGTATTTACCTGCTCCAAATCTGTCCCAAACTATGCTATCTGAACATTTCACATTTTTTTCATGCATCAGTCACAAACTGGAGCTGTGGGGTAAGAGATGTTAGCCACCTTACCACAGCATTCCTGTACCATATGTCAAGTCTTTTTACAATGAAGGTAAGAAGGACTCGGGAAGTAGCAGATCAGTCAGGTTAGCCTAAGCCCACAGTAAAATTAAGGTATAAATCTATCTGGAAACAATGTCCAGGCACATACAAGAGGTTGAATGGGAACAGCCAGCACAGATTTTACCAAGGGCAAATTGTGACTGACAGACCTGAAGGTCTGCTATGATGAAACAACTAACTGCCTTGCTAGGTAAGGTGAAAGCTGCAGTGGTATCTGCTGATCTGTAGCAGAAGTCCCCAGCATCCTTGCAGCCAAACCACTGAGATATATTTGATGAAAAATTAGGTGGATAACCCGATGGTCCAAGGAGTTTGAACAAAATGACCAGCAATTTCATGTACAAGCATTTTTCCCTAAGGGTCAATACGGCTAACAGCCTGAACAATGGAATTATGGGAACCTTCAGCAAGTTTGTCAGTGACATCAAATTGTGGAAAGCAGGGATGCAGGGCTGCCTTTCTGAAATACCTCAGTGGGCTGCAGAAATGTGCTCCTGAGGTTCAGTGATGACAAATGGAAATTCCTTCATCCCATATCAGTCCCAACATGTGGAGTTCTGTTCTAGTTTGACTTCAATCTCTTTTCAGGAACACTTTAATTTTCTAACACTGCTGTTTTCATTTTGACTTCTAGCTTAAAAGAATTCCTCCTGTAGAGTGCAGAATTTTTCAGAGACCTATGAATGTAGTCCTTTAGCAGGAACGTATGTACCAGGGCTGTGCCAGGTATAATAAAGGTACCATACAAGCAGTCAAAGACATTCAGACCAATAATGTAACTGACTGAAGAAATGGTATGGTTCAACTTGAGCAGGAAAACTGCATTCCATATATAACAGTGAACAGTTGCATTGTCCACTGGTTAAATCACCTAAATGCACTGAAATTCAGTAATTATTCTTCTCCTTACTGAATGCTGACCAAATCCTGTGGCTTTTAGTCTTCAAAAGATATAGCTGATAGTAATCACTATTCCACTGCACAGGCTTAATGATACTACAATAAACACTTTGTTCAATATACCTGAAAGCCCTGGAATCTATCCAAGATTTTCTTCTGGGAGCTGGGGAGAAGATGCTGCAATTTGGATTTACTACTGAACCACAATGCCAAGACAAACCTCCTCAATACAGCAAGTATTATTTTAGAGCAATGAGAAATCAGATTTTCAGTAGGATTATAATGGCTCACATGAAACAAGATTCACAATATATGGGCCTACTGTAGACTGGCAAACTAATTATCAGCCGTGGTATGGGTCAAATACCAAGAGCAGGGCAAACCATCAGTGTTGTAAATGGACAGGGCTCTACTGAAATCAATGGGACGGAACAGCTTATTCCAGTGATAATAATATTCTGCAAGTTTCACTAGCATTTTAAAAAAAGGTTTAAAAAGGAAAGCCTTCACTGTTGTGACCGGTAATAATGCCATGTAAAGCATGAGGGAAAATCCCACTTGTTACTGAGGGGGAAGAGTACAGATGTAGATCTGAATTGTTTTGTGAAAGGAATGAATATGTGTAGCTTGCACACAACAGATTGCTTCCCAACTGAAGAAAGGTAGAAGAAATATCCTGTTTATTACGCACAGGGAATACTTTAAATTAGCAGCCATTTGAGAAAGCATTCCATCTACTTGGAATATTCATGTTTGCTGTGAGTGAGCAGGCATTCAGCATTCATGATGTCTGCACTCCCTGCCTGGTGCACTAAAACTTACTGGCAGCCATCCCAGAACCTTTCAAGGAAGAGTACATGGATGTTTGCAGTAATTTATTGGCCACTGCTTGCAAACTCCTGAGAAATTACATTCCTGAGTTCAAATTTTACCTCCTTGCTAGACCACTGTAAGTTAAAACAATTAAAAACTATCATTAAGTCTCTCCCATGGTGAGACTTGCCATGGGAATCTGTTTGGCCATGGACAGCACAAGATCTCATTTCACTGCTCCCCTTCTAGAGAGCACTATGTCTATGCCAACAAGTGTTTATTTATTTCACTTGTAAAGCTGTCATTGCAGACAGATGCTGTATCAAGAATGTCCCACCTGATTAATTTCTTCTGATAGCCAAATGTTTCTTGCATACATTTCCCAAAAAGAAAATGAGCCGAGATGCATGTGTAGTCTCGCTAATTACCAGAATGTATTTATTCACACGTGTTCCTTCTTCCTAGCTTATTTACCAAAAAAAAGCCATTATGTTTTTAAGATGACTCCTCTCTTGGTACCATCACCTACATATTTGGATCTACTTCTATGATGAGAAAAGGAACTTTTTATTCCTTCTTTTTTTATCTGTACACAAACTCCTTTGCAAGCAGAGGTCGTGTTAAAATTATAAAATCTTTCTCTGTGGGACATATAATTTAAAAATGAACAAGCAAAGATAAATGCAAACAAGCATGTTGGAAAAATTAAGTGATGTTTAATTGATAGTTGGAACTGTTTACAACAGCTATCTCTGAGGAGCTCTTCTATTATTATCAAGCAGGTAAGTTGATGCTTTCCAAAATTTAAATGGTAGGAGGAAAAGATTTCCTTCAAACACATATGAATGCTCCTTGTGATTCTCTAGAATAATAAAAACTTGTTTGCCTAGAAGCTCAACATCATTGTACAGTATGGCTGTTTCGTATTTAAATCTACATGTGTTCCTGTGAAAAACAGCAATAATAACCCAATGGCCAGTGATATCCTTTTGGAAATGCTTTATATTTGTAATAGCTGAATTACTATGACATTGAGGTCAGCTACAACATATTACAGCAATGCAAAAGGAATTGTTTCAAAATATGTATTTTATTTGGTATGACATGCTCTTTTCCTAAGAGTCCAGGATGAGCTTAAGCTCTTCATATTTTTAGAGCTTCTAAAATGCAGCAACAGCTAAAAAAAGGTTTTTGAATACTGCAAAGGTTATTTGATGTATCTACTAGTCATAATTTCATGTAGAAGGAGTATGCTGGAGTTCACAGTTTAAGGATTTTGAAAATGGAAATGTCTATCTTCTCTTCTCTACTGTCATTTTCTTACAGTCTGTGATTATACAGCTCACTTCTACTGCAGTGGTTAACAGCAAACTTCATCGAACATATGCAGAATTCAAAACTTCATGTGGGTATTCATGAGACACCCTTGATACCAGTATCCCACTTCAGTAGTGTTAGTAGAAAGAAATACATACAATTCAATGGAGTTGCATCAGTACTGTAGAGGTGTGAGATCATATTTTGTAAGTGGAATGGAGTTGCACAAGTTGCACATACAGATTGCTATCAACACACCCTTCATCTTTCAGTTCTTGCACAGGGTATCCAGGAAACAATCAGACTTTAAACTGTGTACATATACATGATAGAAGGCAATAAAGATGCTGGATCCAGAGTTTTTGAAAGAATAAGATGTACTGGACACAAATTAACACAGGAAAACTTTTTTAAGCATTAAAAAAAACCTTAGGTGTATTTTTTGTTTTTTCTTTCTGAAGGTGGCCAAATACTCAAGAGAGATTATAGAGTCTTCATCCTTGAAAATAATCCAAAACTTTACTGGACATGGACCCAAACAACCTGTTGTATTAGTGACCCAGCCTTGAGCAGGGGGGTTGGATTACAGAATCCATGTGCACAATCCACAATGCACCTTGCCACTATATTGCAACTCATGCCTATTCTAGGTTTCCACAAGCTCTGTCAAATCACTATACTTCTTATTTCCTTGACCCTGATCCTTATATGCGTGGATTACTGACTGCCAAATTATGAAAGCATCCCACTGAAATGTTATTTTATCACATATCCCTGTGATATCCCAATTGGTATTCAGCAACACTGTCTTTTAAACTCAATTTTGTGGCACAATTTGGTACGGGCAGAGAGCTGGATCGGAGCAAAATCATCAGTGATTCATTTATACCGTTTATATGACGTGTTCTGAAAATGCTGTGAAAGATGGGCAGAGATTACATCAAACTGTTCTTATCTGCCTCAGGGCTATTCGAACCAAGGATAAAGAATAAATCCCAAGCTGGAAGCAGAAACAGATAGATATCTGAAATAAATGATGATATAATCTATTGCTCTCTTCGCTGGAAGGTTACGCCAGTGTCTATAAACATTCCTCAGAGATCCACAGAGTCCACATTTAAAATCCAACAAGCATTTCTAATTTAAAGACTTGTTAAATCTATTCCCTACTCCTGACATGAACCAAGAACAAGACTTTAATCTTGTCAAAAGTTTATGACTACATCAAAATTCTTAACTGAAATTTTTTAAGGATTTGAATGTGGTGAGCTACTTTTGTTAGAGGGTTGCTTATAGCTAAGAGAATTTGGCCTTTAGTTTAAAGACAAAAGAAAAAATGTTAAAAAACTTTTTTTGCTTATTGCTATAATCAAAACAGTGACAAAAAATCCTATTAAAGTAAATCAAGTGTTAAAATAATAACTGGAAATCTCTGTGTGTCTTTTACAGTGTTGTGCTCTGGAAGAAGCTGAATTACATTTATACTAAATGAAGAGAAAACTTTATGCATGTGAATTTTCCAAGTGTTACCAGATCAAATTGATACCTACAGCATACATGATCAGCATTAATAAAGCAGCAAATGCTAATTTATATTTTATAAGTTTACATATTCTGAGAATGAAATTAACACTTGAGAGGAGATTCAGGTTTCTGAGGAGCTTCTATTAAAATCAAAACAGATCCTTACTTTCTTCTGTATACACATCTATCAGTGCCAAATCCTGCCTGGGAATAAGGGACACGGCTCAGGTTTCACAGACCTCTAAATGAGATCAAACTGATCTCAGAAGCGATGCAGTTGCAGTTAGATGACATTTTTTTCACAAAATATGTGCTGATGTGGTTGCTGAAATTTTTGACATGTCAAAATGGGGAAAAGTACAGGAGCTCAATTTTTACCAGGTGGATGGTTAGGGCTTTATTGTAGGTTACTTGAAGTGCTTTGAAGTGCTGAACCCAATTGCAGAGACAGCCAAGTCAGCTCTCTATCCACTAAAACACTGTACATCCTAGAATCTCTGAATGGTTTGGCCTGGAAGGGACCTTAAATATTATGTAGTTCCAAACTCCCTGCCAAGGGCAGGGACACCTCTTACTAGACTAGGCTCCTCAAAGCCCCATAGTGCCTGGCCTTGAACACTTCCAGAAATGGGGCATCCACAACTTCTGAGGTAATTCTCTTGCACAAAGGTCAACAGCTGAAGGACAAGCCCACCGTTAACCACCAGTTCATGCCCAGCAATCAACTCTGAAAGTGACACTTGGTCTGGGCCAAAGCTAAACAGAGACCAGGGTGAAAATTTAGCAGTATCTTGACTGGACTAGATACGACTGTGAACACCCCTCAGTGCTATTTCCCCTAATACAGAAGCAGCCAGTATATTCCTTTAACTCTCAAAGCCCCATCATTTGACAGCAAGTAAGTTAAAAACATGTAATTAAAATCCTGTCTCTCTGCTTAGCACACACTTAACATAGGGGGGGGACAGGATCTGAGATCCTAATAAATGGTAGATGACTTCATCAGAATGATAACTTAGACATCATGATTTTGAAGTTATAAAGAACATAACTTGGAAGAAAGTTAATTCCTTAAGAAAGGAATTAAAACAAATAAAAGAAAGTTAATTCCTTAAGAAAGGAATTAAAACAAATAATTTTACTCCAGTTCTTCTGTGAAAACTGCAGCAACTGTTATCTTGAAGAACTCCAACTTAGCTCTCTACCTGCACATAAATGGCGATTTCGTTGGGTCCTTCATTGCATGGTTACTCCAAAGCACCATTGTCTCTTCTAAATAGGTTTTTTTATCATTATGGGTTTGTACTGTTAACTTGGCATCCCTTTGCTTTACCACTTAGTGAATGATTTGAACACACAGAAGGAAACAAAAAAACATAACCCAGAAACTTTGTTCAATTACAGACAAAGATGTTAAACCATTATAGTGTTCCCCTCCTACATAATGAAAAGTAGTGAGATGTTCACATCCTAAAAAACCAGCTGCACATACAGGTGTCTGCACCAGATGCTTCCCTAAGCACAATGTGATAAAAGTGATTATTTCTCACTCAACAGAGAATAATCCCTAAGCATGGTATTTAAAGAAGGATGATAGTGCAGGTAATTAGGAGCCCCATGCCTTACACACAAAACAGTGTTTAAGAGGGTGAAGCTGACAACCGTCTGTCCCTTATTCATGGGCTTATGTTTTTATTTGTGACTTCATCATAAAGATGGGCAGTTTTCAGCCTGATTTTTCAGGCAACATCTTACTCAGTTAGGAAGTATGTAAGGCTTAAATGCCTTAATCCTGTTTTTAGAAGGAAGTAGCTTGCCCTGTGGCTCCACAGGCATCAGAATATAATATCTGAGCAATGGACATTTCTGTTAAATCTCCTGCCCCAAAATACATACACAGTTCTTTTTCCTACCTTTAGACTTCCTGTCATGGTAGCTCCTGCCTCGATAATGGTGGCCACTGTCTGTGTACAAATTCTCGAGATCTTCTTGCCAGGAGTCTGGATTAAAATGTTTAAGCAGATCCTCCACAGTGTCAAACGCAGCGATGGTCTGGTCCAGTGCTTCTGCCGTGAGCGTAGAGTCAGTCACTGATGGAGAGGGATAGGATACCCCCTAAGAGTGACATACATCTCAGTGCACTTGGAATGAATCACAGCATCACTCAAGAAAATTGACAACAGTGACAGACAAACTTGTCTCATTAATTACTGAAACAGCTACTTTGGGTCTTGTTTTGAACTCCTTAGCTTGGCCAGGCTTTGTTACGCTTACATTTTCTTTTGCAAAGAGAAAGGGGGTGTTTGAACATATATAAAGATGCTATAGAAATGTCTCTTGAAACCACTGTAATGGACACGACCACAGAATGGAGGTGCCTTCCACTGCTGGGGTAGTGCCTTCATAAATCTCTTGGTAAACTCAAAACTTTCAGATTAGAAACCACAGCAAAAAGAAAGGCAACAAGTCACTAGATTGACTTTCTTTCCCTGGTCAATTTGATCAACAAATTTGCCTTGATTAAAGACTTGGAAAATGGCACTTTATTACTGAGAATTTAGAAACACTAATAAATGGCGATTCTCCTAAAAAAATTCAAATTACTGAGCAAATAACAAAAAATATCACATTTGGATCTCAGCTGTGTAATAATGAATACCAGGATTACCAACATAGCAATATCCTCATAATTATATCATAATCCCAAATAGAGCATTATTTCCCACAAGGAAGGGGAAGTACCATTCTGTGAGTTTATTTGGCTCCCGCTGAACTTGTGACACGACTTTGACTGCAGCAATTTCAGTTTTCTTGGAAAGAATTTTAAACATTTTCAGTAATTGTTATTTAGAATCACAATATTCACTATCCTTATATCACCTTCTTCCCCTTGTCCAAGCACAAAGACTCATAGCATAAAATAAATGCAAGAAAAGCTATAAATGCAAATCTATAACTTCCTGAAGGGTCACTATTAAAATAACTGATTTTGTCTGACAAGGAGCATAATATAGCACAATTCTTTGGAATTTGGTTTTATGTGTTAAAATAATGGGGAAAACCCCTAGAAATCTTCTTGTCATGAAACCCCAGCTCTGAAGTAATGTAGCAGAAATATGCCATTTAAAATTAATGGCTCCCACAATAATTTTTTGCCTCATCTCACAAGTAAATGTATATGTTAATCTATTAATCTTTGTGATTAACTTCACACAGTTGAGTAGTAATGGAAAGGTCAATTCATTTGAGTATAGTTACTCTCTTTTTTGCAAGACTGTGTCCTTCAATGCTTACTAAAATAGTTTAAAAGTACATAAATCTTTCAAAATAAAATGTTTGTCTTTTACAATAAGTTATATCTTAAAAGTAGTAACAATTCTTAATATTTTACTGCATATGTTTGCTGGAAGTATTGTAATCCACACTATTAAAAACAAGAAAGAGAATAAATAAAAATAACAACAGTGTGGTTGGTCAAGAAAGCATAGCTGTGCTTCACTGCTTAATGCCAACAAGTTTCAGAGAGCCCACTTGTGACTGCAGAGCCTCTACAATGCAGTGCTGAATAAGACACAGTGCAGATGGCTGTAAAAATTCATGACCCGCTAAAAGGGAAGGCATGCTTCAGAGCACTGCTCCTGACTTGTAATTGGCTCGGAATAGAGACTGTCAGAGAGATAGGAGCATCAGGAGTTGAAAAGCTCACGCAAGTGGTGTTATCCAAAGCTGTCCTGCAGGAAAGACTGCATTGTGGGCAGGCATCCGGCAGTATGCTAACGAAGCTTTTGAGTTATAAAAGGAAAACGCACCCAGTGCTACTTGTTTACTGAGGAGACTCCAGTGAAGCTTGTGGCTCCTCTGTGACTATAGCCCAAGAGGGAAATGTTGGTCCTCCAGTGCCTTTCAAAGATCAGGGACATAGTGCAAGGATGCTGAAGAAACAGCATCATAAAAATCAGGACATGGGTCTATGGCTTAGACTATGTGAGGGTTTTTTTCCACATGTTAACTGTGCATTTCATTACAGAACTGCAGGGCAGGCTGTGAATTTGCAAGGTATTTCAAATTCATACAAGGATTCCCCATTTTCTTTTCATACAATTTTTTTTCATACAATTTCTTTTCATACAAAAGCTCCTGCTCAAGAGATTTGTGCTACCTCGTTCACATATAGAAGAAAGCTTAACTTTTTCTCAGTGACAGCCAAGTCAAGAGGAATTATTTCAACAGCTCTGATAACCTCTTGGCAGTGACATCATATGACAAACCCAAAAGCAACTTCAAAGCTTCCAACTCAACTGCCTCTCTTTTGTCCTGCCAAAAACGAGGCGTTTGTTTTGGAAGAGCTTGCGTGCTTGTCCTAAGCTGGCTTCTGAGATCACATCCAAAGACAGGGCAAGAGGAAGAATGAAATGCTAAAAGAAATGAATAGCTTCTTGCTATAGATTTTCCACACTATGTACCTCTTCTAAGTCTCTTGAAAGCAGTGAATGCATTTCTAATTCCATTGCACACAAAGATGTTTTTTTTGGTCATCTTTGATTTCTCTTCCCTCATTTTCTATTTTCTCTCTGTTCTGTGAAGCTGACAGTTTGATGTGCATTACAGTTGATTGCTGGTCATAAAATTACTACACAAATACTGACTGAATAAGATGTAAAATTTGTTTCCTTTTTTTCTGGATTTACCATACTGGATTAAGGGCAAAAGTATTTGGTTTAGCTTCCTGAGAAAAAAAAACAAAACAAAACAACAAAATATAGCTCTGTGATATGACCTCATAAAAAAGAAAAAGAATTTACTTGCTCTCAAATTTTCATTCTGAGAGTTGTGATGTGTCCAGATGCTAAAGTGAGTCATTGGGTTGCTGCTGAGTTTGAGAAGCAGAACTTAGCACTGCTCTGCACAACTAGTATCAGCAGAAAAGGATGTCATCTTGTCAGCATGAGACAGGCCTGAGTTTATCCTCCTGCCCTTTGGGACATCAGAATCCTTGAACCTTTCTCTCCTGAAGAATTTGAGCATCCTCAGACTTGGTGCCTTTGGTGAAAAATCACTCAACATTCCCACCTTATTTTCTGAGGATAATAAAGAGCAAGGGGGTGCAATGCATGCCTAATGGAAGAAGATATGCTTTATTAGATAGGGAATAACATGGGAAAAACAGTGAAACTAAGGGTCTGCTTGTGGTTTAGCTGTAAATTTCCATGTGACCTTGGGCACCAGCCTGCTATCTGTAATGCTGGTATTGAACTTCCCTACCCGTGAAACGGTAAAAGCAAATTTTCAGAAACAAATATATGTGAAAGTCAATTGGTTTTTTCGATATGAAAACAATATGGGGTTACTATTTGGCACATTGAGTGCTTTATGATGTTCAGGAGCATATCTAACATGGCATTTACTGTATATTTAATTTTTTTCATAGTTACCTGATGAGGGAGCCCCAGGCTTACACTTGCAAATTTCAGCCTACCATATTTTTTAAGAAAATACTTAATTAAATTGAATTTGTTTTTCCATCTCCACATTAGAATGAAAAATGAGTGTATGTCTTTCAGTAGAATAGTGTTTTAGCATCTCCTCCCTGGCACATCTAGTAGCTCTCAGCCCTGATAATGTTACTACTCAAGACTTTCAGCACTATTAGTTCAAGGCTATCAATGCATCGTATCATGAAGGGCAAGCATCATTTGCAGACTCAAGAGTAATATGAGTGAGATTGGCTTAAACTCTTCCAATTCTCTAAATACAGAGTTTTCTCTCTACTTGTTGCCTGGCTTGGACACTGATTAGCAGAAATTACACATATTTTATTTACTCTCTTCCACTGGCAACTCTTAGCAGCTACTGTAACAAAGGTGCCATCACTAACTTCTCTTCTATGAATGTTCTGAATGTTTGTCTCAAGTCTGCTTTGAGCACTTTTCCTCATTTCATGTGCTGTAAGAGGAGTTTACAAGAGCTGTGAACATGGTGCTTGACCAGCCAGCAGAGCACATAGAAGAGGACAGCCTGTTTTACTAATTCTGATGCTACATTGACTTACCCTAGCACTTTATTTGGAAAATGAAAGGGGGGACAGATTTTCGGCCAATGACAGAAATCAATTATAATGAAAAGAAAAATAATGTTTTATCCTGGATTACTTATTTAAGTTCTTTCTTTCTCCTCCAACCTCCCTCTCCCCCAAGTCACATTTTACTGCTGATTATGGAAAATATAGATACAATATTTTACTAAAACCACTTAAAAGAAATCTCAGTATTGACAATGAAAAGCTAAATTCATTTTCCTGACAGCCTGTTTGAAGTATAGTCTTCTATTTAGGTCAAGACATTTTACAATTGAAAATTGTAAGGAGTTTATATCTTGTAATTTCATCCTGGCAGGATGAGTTTGAAAGCAAGAAATGTTTCCCAGTGCCTATCTCATGTAGTTACAACAGTTTACTGCCTATCCAGAATCTTTTCTCCTTAAAGATGAACTGGTTGACTCCGGTATGTACTGGATAAATGCTTGTTTAATCCTCTACCAAAGGTGAATTCATGGATCCTCTCTGCAGGTGCCATTTTAGTGAGCTGGATTCAAGCCATCCTATCAATTCCTCCATGAGCAAAATAGTAACAAATTACTTACAGAGACAGAGCTTGTGACCGACTCCCAGTTGGTTTCTGAAGCTGCATGCTGGAAAACATCCTAAGGGGAAAAACCCACAGGAAAAATCATTATTAATGCAGTCTTAAATGTACTGCAGAACCTAAAATATATCTCAGCATTCAAAATCTGTCACCTTTTTCAGTGCTTTTTAATGCCCTTGCCATTCTTAAATAAAACTACTTACATTCAGGTTCCTCCCTTTTTATTGTTTATAAACCAGTTCCCTGTGAGCTTGCTGGGGCAAGAATAGGCATTATGATTTGTAATATGATACATTGCCACTTTGCAGAGCAGGACGTAATCTGGTCAACACCATTAGATGTATCTTCCAACAATATCAGACACCTCCTCTATATGTCTACTGTGAAGAGTAGCCATCCTGCTCCTCAGACTGATCTGCTGTGGAAAGAATGTTGACACGCTGAGACCTTGGTGCTACTCAGCCAAAGTGAAAAGCGAAGCAACCTAACTGATTTGAAACACAGTTGTCATGTGGCTGTACTGCTTTTGGTGCTTGTGCTGAACAGGACTTGGTCATCTGAGCAGAGCACTGAATGGACTTTACATCAAAAATGCAGCTATAGTACATTCATATGAGAAGTGGCATTGCATAAAACCTCTGGGTGTAAATGATTTATTTGAGGAGAAGGACAGGACTAATCTTATCTACCTTTGCACATCTAAACAGCAAACATCTAAGCCAGACATTTTCGTTTCCATTTACAGTAACTGGCATTTTCAGGGTCCAAATCATGTGATCGATTTCAAAAGCTTCATCTGGGATGACAGTGCATCCTACAAATGTTTTTGTTGTCTCCATTGTCTATAAAGGGAGCCTGGGAAGACTAGCTTAGATAGAGATGTCAAAATTGTAGATATTGACATATGGTCACCCAAATCCCAATCCCCCTGTCTGACCAGGGATGGACCATCATTAATTAAATAATAAAGAAGCCATTTCTTTAATCTTTTGGCAGTTTTTACTCATTTCTAACAGGAATAATTAAAACAGGGAGGATGGGGGAAAAAAGCAGCATTACAGAATGGTTATTAAACACACACATGCAGTGAATAGCTAATGATCAGCTTGAACAGATTGGTCAGGAAAGTGGATTGAAGCGACAGCATACCAAGATTTTAATTCCTAATAACAGATTTTATAATTAAATGATTTAAAGAAGATGGATCAATGCCTGAGCTCACCATTTTACACAAAATATTCGCTGTGCATTTGTCAATTTGGCAGCTGAAGGGAAAATGGAAGGGTAGCTGCTCACTGACCTTCTCCGGTCAGTGCTGCATTGGACCATACACATATGCATATATTCAATTATTCCTTAGGAATGGAAAAGAGAAAATTGATCACATAATCTGCAAACTCTTCAATAAAATTCTCTTTTCATCAAGAAGAAACAGAACAACTTTCAGATGCCAATTCAATATACATGGCAATTTAATGTTTTGAATCTGCTCTAGAAATTATTCAAATATCTCAAAAGTCACAAGATTGTTTAGAGAAGAAATCATTTTTTCTTCCTCAAAACGTTAATTTCTCTCAGACTTTTGGCAGTAAAGCTGTTATAATTTCTTCAGTACTTAAGATTAGTGGAAGTTAAGAGACGCCATCACGCTATAATGTCACTCAGTGACTGCTCAAACTATAGGGCTATTAAACGTTAATGACTAAAGAGTAATTTTCTTTTAAGAATGGATAAGCAAAACATTATTGGTGAAAATTTTAATGCAGATTTTTTTTATTTTTAGATAAACAGAAAAGAGATCTACAAAGCTCAGGAACAGCAGGCTACCTTGGCCACGTCCTCTACATATTCGGTTGCCCAGATCTTGACAACACATGATTTAACGCACATAAATGAATTTGAAAAGCTCATGGATCCTCTGGTTGCCAGTTCCAAACTTGGAAACCATTTCCTCTGTGTCATCAGCATCCATTTAGCAATTCCAGAAAAAAAGTGGCATTGAGTTCGTTCTAAGGCATTGTTTTAAAACAGGAACAATCTGCCTCATTAAATGTCTGGAGAAGCCTACAGACAAGGGATCATTTTGTGTTTGAAGTGACAGTCCCCTCTTGTTATCTAATTGTAGATATCAAAACTGTTTCTTTAGTCTATGATTCTTTGAGACAATTAATGCCAGGGACTCCCTCCAAAACCCCAAGATAGACATGAATACCACCTTCTTCTTGGATCACAAACCTGATGACATTTTGACTCTGTGACTATATTTCATCTGCATAAACTGTTCTCAATTCTATGGCTTTGTTCCACCTTCACTCGAGGCAGTTGCAGTCATTCTTGGCTTCTCAAGACCTTTCAACCTCTACAGTTTGAAGATTGTTATTAACTATAATCAAAGTATTTCTCATCACTATAAAACCCTCTCTCCTTTCTCACCATTGTCCCTAGCAGAACCTAAAGGACAAATCTATTTGCAGTGCTATCTATTCAATTGATACTACCTTGATTACATGATTTTGAATACGATCAATTTGCCACTGCTTTCATTATTTAAAACAACCATGAAAAATAAAAAAACATAAATTATATTTTTAACTGAAAGCTGTAAAACCTGGATGGTAATAATTTGGCTACATCACCCTGACAACAGTGCTTCTACTTTCTTATGTGTATGGCAACATAACAGCATCACATGAGACTTAGCAAAGCATTACATTAACTGTTCCACGAGCAGAAAAATGAACAGGGCTACCAATCACCTTCTGATAGTAGCTACTTTTACTGAAGAAAAATTACTCCCATACCTCAGCTTCCAAAATTACACCTCAGCAAGACAAATCCTGAGTCAGTCCTTAGAGTTAAATATGCATGGACATTGATATATTGCTCCTGGCTCCATTTCAGACAAAGATAAGCTACTCTCCTTCACAGACTGACTTTGTCTATAGCTCGTCTCCCATCACTGATCTCCACTAAGTGACAAGGAGTCATGGGGAATACTTTCTGTTTCACTAAATGCTTTCACAAATGGGGGTTAGGAGGCAAAATTCCTGCTATCACGGATGTAAGAGTATGTAGAGTCAGATAAGCAGTGATTGTCAGGGTCCATAACTTGCATCAGCACAGGCTCTGGTGAGCTCAAGCCATGAGATTTGAGAGCATATGTAACAACAGGGAGGCATCAGAAGACACCAGTAATGAGGCTTGAAAAGATGACTGGTTTTTGAAACATGTTGTATATAACTCAGTTTGCCACAGATATAGCAAAGCATGTGATTCCTCCCGGATGTGCTGAATTTCTGCCTGGTCCTCAAATTAAAAGCAAGAAGCACTTTCTAACATTTCTATGATTATTCATTTAAAAATACATTTTATCACTCTAGTCCAGTCTTTTGTCATCTTGGCGGTTAACATCCATGAGTCATGATGCCAAGCACAGGCAACAACCACCACATGATGGGCACAACTCACCCCCAGCTCTCCCCAGAGAAAAGAAGCAGCCCCTTAAGATCCTCTTTGAACACTTTCTCCTAATCTGCAGGTTGCTAGAGTGATTTGTCTAGGTCTGGTACAGGTAATAAATGCAGAGGTTCTGCCTTCTGCTTCAGGGGGCAGGAAAGGTTTGCAAAAGACTTATCACAGAATCACAGAATGGTTTAGCTTGGAAGGGACCTTAAAGATCATAGAATCATAGAATAGTTTGGGTTGGAAGGGACCTTAAAGATCATCGAGTTCCAACCCCCCTGCCATAGGCAGGGACACCTCCCACTAGACAAGGCTACCCAGTGCCCTGTCCAGCCTAGTCTTGAACACCTCCAG
>VZTY01020385.1:285130-393112 GCA_013400935.1 Turnix velox
ACACCTCCAGGGATTGAGGAGACATCCACAATCTCTCTGGGCAACCTGTTCCAGTGTCTCACTACCTTCACAGTAAAGAACTTCTTTCTTCTCTCCCCTCTTCCAATTTACATCCATTACTCCTAGTCCTTCCATCTTGGACCCTATTAAAAGGTTCTACACCAGCCTTTCTCGAGGCCCTCTTTAGATATTGATAAGCTTCTATGAGGTCCTCCCTGAGCCTTCTCTTCCCTAGACTGAACAACCCCAACTCCTTCAGTCTGTTAAGGGAGGTACTCCAGCCTTCCCTTATAGAATAAACTTTGTCAGGGTGGGGGGTGAGAGTGGCACAGGCAGCCCAGACAGGGTGTGATGTCTCCTTCTCTGGAGATATTCAAACCCCACCTGGACACCTTCCTGTGAGACCTGATCAGGGTGTTCCTGCTCCAGAATGGGACCAGATGATCTCTTGATGTTCTGGGATTCTGTGGTGTTATGTTGAGAGTATTTCAGTAGGGTGTAGACAGCCTCCTAGGTTAAATGCAGGCATGTCTTGGGACAAGTAAACATAAGGATAAAAGAAAAAAATTAGAAAAAATTAACAGAGAAGCTGAAAGCATTGAGCTCTATCTGTCATCACCTCATCAGTGGTGCCAAAGCTACAAACGACTGAGGCACAAAGCAGGTTCTACAAAACCAAATCAGAGGTGAAATGGGGCATGTTCAAAGAGGTCCAGTGCAGAAACAGAAGGAAGTAAATCAGATTCTCTCACTGGAACCTGAACAGTGGAAGGCTAATAAAAAAAACAGTGGGCAAATTAAATTTGAAGAAAAAGAGACAAAATTAGTCTAACATTGAAATTAATAGAAGAAAGCTCAATTACAGGTATTTTTGAACAGCAGTCAACTTGAGTGTATTCTATTCAGAGCTGATAAGCAGATAAATAACTGATAAGCAGATAAATTTTTACTTGTAGTTAGTAACACTAAACAATAATAACCTATAAATAAGGTCTCTCCCTTTTTTTTCTCCTTGTAACAAGCAATGGTATCAATATTTTATCTGAACATCAAATTTATAGATATTACATTTTGCATATAAAGTGACAAGGATTTCAAGCAACCAAAACTGAAATTCAGAGCACACTGTGTAATAGCAATAGTGCTAAGTAAGTAAGAAAGAAAAGTCACTGTTCCACTAAAAAAATGCTGTGATAAATAACTCAAGTTTGTGTGCTTCCATGGATTAATTACAGTTTCTCATGTAGCTTTTTTACTACACTCTAATTTCAGCCATGCAAAGAAAGTTCTCCTACAGCAGGCTACCTGCATGAAGTCAGAAGCTGTTATTGTTTTACCTACAGGAATGGCCAAACCACTGATTTGTTCACTTCTGGTGACCAGGCTATAAAATAAAAGATGCCAAATTTGGAAAGTATGCAGCAATGATTATCTGTAATCTCAAAAACATGCCTTGCAAGGAAACCCTTAATGGAGATTAGTGCCTTTCAAGGAGATTAGAAGAAACTTAACCTTGCCTTTCCAGATGATAACCTGTAGTAAGCTGTAGAAGGATATTACCAAAGTCAACAAGCTCTTGTGTCCAACAGCGCAAGCACTAAACAAAATCAGGTGGCTGTAATCTGAAAGCAGCTGCATCCAAACTGGAAGTAAAAACAGTCTGTGCTGCTGATGGCAATAACTGCTGTTACAAGTAAGAAATGAAAGAATTACTCTAACCACATTGAACTTCCCTTTATATTTTTGGTGTAGTCCCATACAGGCAGGCCATCCGCCATCCATGACACCATTATTGTAAAGTCAGTAAGAAAAGGTCAGACAGCCACTAAAGTGCCTGATCCCAAGTGTGATAGTAAGATTCTCGCCCTTTAAAAAGAAGGCATAAATTTAGCTTCTTAAGCCCAGTTGCCACTACATATCAGTAGCTTCAACCTTATCAGATGTGACTAAGTTAACACCAGTGTAAAAAGACATACAAAATCATTCATGATTTCTTCTGACACATATACTTGCTATAACAGACTGCGAAGAACGAGCTACTTAAAATATCGAAAGCTTAAGGCTGTAATAATGATTCAGGTTACCTGCAGTTTGATACATTAATTAATGAAAAGTTGAAGAAAAACTGAAGCAGAAAAATATATTTGTAATTACTGCTATGTTTGGTCAATATTTCTCTTCATCCTTTACCTAGCTTTGGAATTAGGCATTCCTGGGTGCATAGTATAAGAGTGCCCAAGACACTGACATTTAAATGATCTCTCTAAAAGGTCAGATAATACATGCTCAAATGAGACAATAGCTATGCTTTTGAAAAGTCAGATGTCATCTAACACTACTCTGCCCATAAGCATGTTATTCAATGCACATACTTGCAAGACAGTGCACAGGACTTCACTGCAAGGCTGTGCAAATTGTGCATTATCTTTATTTTTTCTATTTATGACGGATATCTGTCCTTATGTATCTATGTACAAGGGATTCTGTTTGCTAATAGCCAGTGCATACAGCAGTTAAGCAACTGCAAACAAAATATAAATCAAATAACATTCATTGTGAATAGCCTCCAATCTCTCCTTTGTCATTTCTACCTGAATGACAGTTTTTTCTTTTGCAAATATGGGAACAGGAAACTTGAAAAGCTCTTCTGGGTCATCACTTTTCAACCCTTATTATCTCAGGCAACTCTACCATTAGAAACAGCTCACTGTCCGTTTTGAATCTAGTCGGGTTTTCTTTGCTTCTTCAAATCTCTCACACTGCTCAGCTGTTTCCAGGCTAAATTTACTGCACTTATGTAAGCGTCAGCTTCGTCCTTTTCTTCTTCTCCCGTGTCTGCTTCCTGCAGTACTTCTGAAGAGATGTTACATCTCCTCTCAGCATCTGTTCGATTACACTAAGCAAGCCAAGTTGTCTTGGCCTTCAGTAAGAAATGTCCTCTTTCCCTCCAACTGTCCTGTAGCTGTTTCAAGAAAAATGTGGTTGCTCCATACTATGGGGACCCAAGCCATATATAAAGGATTCCATAAAAGATGCAACTACCACCTTTTCTGTCCTATATCTAATATACTAAGAAACCTTCTCCCTAGTTTGCTGAGGAGTGAAATGCTATTTAACAGCAAAAGTTTTTGCTATTAAATTCTACATGAATGACCTCTTTGCTCTTTTTGGGCTGATGTATTCCACTGCATATCAATTCTCCAGTGCTCAAGGTCACTCAATTCTCCTTCAGTGCTCTGGTTTTCCCATGTATGAGCAATGCACTTCAGCTCTCCGTGTGCTGCTCTTCTTACAGGTTGTGCTTCAATCCCTAATAAACACCACAAATAAAACCAATCATAAAACCAAGCCTTTAGAAATTCCCATTAGCAAGCTCTCCCTGCTGGGATACTCCCTGTTGCATTACACTGCCCCATCTCTCCCCTTTGACAGCCTCATGGTTCTTTTATTAATTGCTACCTCCTCCAGTGTAAGCGATAGTTTCCTACATGGCACCAGGTGAGATGCTCCTCTGAAGTCCAATTAGAGTTGCTATATAGCATTTCCTTCCTCTCCAGGATACCCTGCAGTCTGACATGAGCTCCAGTGATGAAGAGGTACGGAGATTTTACTAGTATCCTGCATTTTTAACCGCCTTCTCTGCTGACAAGTGCCCCCTTACACGCTTTCTAGGTCAGACTAATGACCACTCTCCCACCACTGATGTCTTTTCCATGTGAGCCCTGGCTCACCTTGTCACTCCTCAGGGATGCAAGCCAGATGCATTGAGCTATGATGATGACTGTTCCCCGTTCCATTTATATTACTGCTGCAAAGAAAGTTAGACTAGATTGTATAGTCTGCAGTGTTTATCTCCGGGCAGTGAGACAGGAGGATGCTGAAAACAATCAGGATCTTTATTAACCTTGGTTCAGTGTCTAAGCAAACCTGGGCCACGGTGCAAGTCCAGTCTGCAGAGCTTGTTGGTCCCCCTGTGATGTCCCATGCCAGCTCTGCCATGGTGGTGAGAAGCTGACATCAGACACAACTGACCAGACATTCTGGTTAGTGTGATACCTACTATCAAAATGGTATTAGTGAGCTGTTAATGGAAAAGAACTTGGGAGGAGTGATCTTAGGAGCCAAGCACTTGCTCCTAGTTCAGAGCGCAGTGCCCTTGAGTGCACTTCAGTGAACTTCTGCCACGCTGTTTTTGGAAGCAGCTTCCCTAGTAAAAGGTGAATCTGCCCTGAGCAAAACTGAAAAAGCTGACACCTCATTGCCTGGCAGTGTCCAGGTGGGCAAAAAAGTCTTTCAGAGTTAACAGAAGGTAGTGACAGCTGGTTATTTCAGGTCCTCCTACTTGGCATGACTCATATCAAAAAGGGAAGGTATGGAGAGGACCCAGTACTAGGGCCAGTGGAAAAAATATTAATTAGCTCCTCCTAGGAGTTAAGTATTCATTTTATGTCTGCTTTCAACCATGTTTCTACTTTGTTTTTTAAATATTAAAATGCTCAATAAGCATTTTAAAACATGCTCTGTAATCAGTGGAAAATAATCATGAACAAATACAGCCTAATTTCGTTTAATATTCCAAGTTTTCTGTTCTGCTAAGTGCTCTGACATGCACACTCACACCTTCAGATGCAAATTGGGAGAAACACAGGAGGAATAATAATGATAATGAAAAACTCTAATGGAGCTAAGCTAATTTAATTCCAAAACTGAGGACACAAGGTAAAAAGGTACCGGTAAGGGACATTAGCTGTCCCAGCAGCAATCCCAGCCTATTGATTTCTGTGAAGGATCCATTTGTTTTTGAGCTCTCTCCCTGAGGATGCCGTTGAGCTCTGCAGTGAGCATGCAGCAGGAGCATGTCTTCTGTTCCACAGATAATGCAAAGCAAAACAATTTGTTCACCCTCCTGCTTTGACTGGAAGGCATTGCTTTTTCTAGGACAACAAAAAAGGGCTGCTACACAAACTTTCTAAGATGATAACAATAATCATAAAAATAGCAGGAATGCATAATCTCTGAAGAATACATGAACCGCTTTCTCTTAGCTTCTTCAGGGTTTTGGTGGGATCAAAGGCAGTTGATTTACTGCAAACAGTATGGGATGCTGCTTATTGGGGATTTCTTTTAACTTGAGTTTCATCAGACAGCTAGGGTAAGGAAAAGAAATCTGTTCAGCCCAGACTTCTAGTCCCAGGTGTACAATAAAAAAAATGACATTGCTGTTCAGGTTTAATTTAATTACCGTAGAACAGTCACGTGTCACATTGCTTTTATGCATTATTCTTACAAATAATGATTATAACTGACATCTTGAATTGAAAAAAATAAAACAACTTTAATTTGCCACAATTCTGTAAACCATCTAACTAAACCATGTTACCAGTTGTGCAATCAACTCAACAAAGCCAGTCTGGGAAGTCCTTCTAAATACAAACTGAGATCATAATCTCAGGACCAGGAAGAATTAGCGTTAGAAGAATTAGGTTAGAATTAGAGTATGGCACATTTTATTTAAATTCTGACTAAATGCAAGCTTAATCAAATAGACTGTGTATAGCTATAGAATTATAATAGCCAAAATACTTTTCATGCAATGAAAATCAAGAGGAACAGCTCAATTTATTTTATACTAACGACCTGGAAAATGTCACAGAAGTTGTAGCTGTGAAACAAAATCAAAGCAGGAAAAACACAAAAAAGAAGTTGTAGACAACATTTAATACAAAGAAATATACTGGGACTACCAGAGGTCACAAGTGGAGGCAAGAAAGAAAAATAAGCTTTCATTTAGAAGAATGTAAAAGGAGAAAAATGTACATGCCATAAACTGTACTTGATGGCACACATGGACTCAGACAGGAACCTGGACCAAGAATCTGAGTTGAAGATGAAAACCATGGAACTGATCTGCAATTTGACATGGTGGCATGGTACATGGGGTGACTTATGCCTGCACATACAGAGATCTCCCTCAGGGTGTGGAAGATGCTCATCCCATACCAAGGGGATACCACACCACTACAAATCTCCTCCCTGGGATAGACAGAGGTGGAGCCTCTCCTCATGAGTGGGGGGATGGTGGTGAATATCTGCATGTCTTCCCTACCTTGCCACAATTGCAGGACAGGGTTGTGCTCAGAAGAGAGTAAGGTCCGTGGGTGTATGTGGCTTCTATGGAAGCCGAAGCGTGGTATTCTCCAGTCAACAGGCACAGCAAGTTAGTTTAAACCTGTTTGTGTGTTATATGAGCATCAATAAAAATTCCTGAATGTAGCTTCATCATCCACAATCTACAAAGATGCCAAGGTGACACCAAATCTATAACATCCTGGCTTCACTGTGCTGGCTTGAGCAGGCCAGATTTTTAGGCTGCGCACCTCCATGCAACACATGCTTATGGGGAAAAAATATGGGAGAGTGCTCCTTTGCTTTGTCTGAAAGACTCTGTTCTCTGGTTCGGAAACTCTGAGTCTTCCTTGAACACTTTTAAAGTACCAAGCCTACTATCTGTTGAGCTTTTACTGATGATTTCAATACAGCCAACCTGGCCACCCTGTTTAGCTTTGCTCACGATGGCAAGCCATCCTGGACTGCCACTGCACAACCAGAAGATCAACATCCATGTGAGCTCCTAGATTTCATCTCCTGGCATTACAAGTGTTTTCCCTACTTTTAATCTGTTTCCTAATGCACATGGGAAATGTACTTGAACCAGCACTGAGCTAGCAAGGCCAGTGCAGAAAGTTGCTGCTAAAGTAGGAAAGCAGAGCGTTTACTTTCACGTATTTGTGATGGAGATAAATAACACAGAAACGGAGCAGAGTGTCTGTTTTCAGCTGTCTCACATTATATGCCAGGATTTCTCTTCTCTTTTCACTTCAGAGCTTTATAATGCCAATTTTTCTGTATAAACTCATGTATATGAAGAAAAGAGATGGATGGTCTGAATAAGAATATGACCGATACAACTAGCCTCTTCGTTAAGCATGAGCATAATAAGGTAAGACCTTGTGTTCACTGTGCCTGCCTAGAGGTCAGGTGTCTCAAGAGCTAATACAGATATGGAGTACAATGCACATTTTGAAATTGAATCATAGAATAGTTTGGGTTGGAAGGGACCTTAAAGATCATCTAGTTCCAACCCTACTGCCATAGGCAAGGACAACTCCCACTAGATCAGGCTGCTCAGTGCCTTGTCCAGCCTGGCCTTAAACACCTCCAGAGAGGGGGCACCTGCAATCTCTCTGGGCATCTTGTTCCAGTGTTTCACTACCCTCACTGTAAAAATGTCTTTCTTATATCTAGCCTGGATCAACCCTCTTCCAATTTACATCCATTATTTCTAGACCTTCCATCACATATCATATCAAAAAGTCCTACCCCAAAATAAGGATCTCATTGCCAGTCAGGTGAAAAATTTTTACCTCATCTGTAGAAAAAGCAATTGCTTTCTGTTTGATTTAGCTACCTGTGCCTATATAGAATTCCCAAAGTCTATTTACTTCTAGAGAACACAAAGTTTTCAGGAGCTGACTTCCATCACCAGCAGCTCCTTCAGCATGCCACACAAGCTGCACAGAAACATTAGACTATCCTCAAAGTGTGTAGATTCTTCCAAGAATTTTTTTTTTTCCAGTTTATTAGTTAGATCTTGGTGTGAAATAAATTTTTGTGTCCCAAAGGTGGTTGTTTTATCCTGCCTTGCAGCAGTTGGAAAATTAGGCTCATTCTTTCTACGCCATTTTTTTAAGTTTAGGGGTTTGTTAATCTTTTTATTTTTTTCTCAGAGATAAAATTCTCTTTTAAAATTACCTATAAGTCTGCAAACAGTGAACCCCAAGGCTCACAGATGCCATTAACTGTCACTCACAGTGCTCTCAAGCAGTGATGAGAAAATGAAATAAAAGATAGACCTCCATGAAAGATCTTTTGGGCTACATTTATATTAGTAAACAAAATGAAGCAGAGAGGATCACACATGTTATGACTCAAATCCTAGTACACAGCTGCTATCCTACAAAACGGAGTAGCCACAAAAACTGCCCATGCCCTGTGCTGACACACAAACTATCCGTGCTAAAACTGAGAGAGCGCAAACAATCTTGGGCCCATGCTTTGGCTCACATTCATCCTGTTTAATAGTCTCTGCTGACAAGTTGAGATAAAGAGACTTCTGTATTAGAGGGTCTGATCCTGCAGCAGCTTGAATTTCATAATATGCCTGAAGGTTGGACAACAATGGTGGCTAGCATCAAAAACACTCAATGAGATTTCACAGTGTCTAGTTCCTACTGTCTGAGGGAAATTTTCATTACCACACATCACTTAAGAAATATATATCAAGACAGAAACATTTATTAAGAAGACATATCAAAAGATCAGAGATACTATTTTTAAAAAGGTTTTTGCAGCTTAAAAAAAAGAAAGGAAACTGGAAAGAAAGTTTTGTCTGCCACAAAACATCAATCCATACAATTAAAATATTTCCCCAAATAAAACGTATTAAAATGAAACGAGCCCAGTTGTCAAGGGTCACGAGAAAACTGGATGTAATTTGAGTCTGCTGAAAATGATCTAACACGATACAAAACTTCAACAAATATAAAAATTATTTTTAGCTTCAAATGCTGCAGATGAGTTATGAAATCTGACCCTGTGTAGTTACAGACTCAGACCTTCTCCAATTAAGCACTGACTGATCATCAAACTGACAATCGAAGAAAACACAACTGCATATTTCTTGGTATTACAGGAGACAGGAAATATGATAAATTTTTTTTTTTTTGGCAAAGCATCTACATTCAAAATAAATTAATCATGGAGAGAAATGTAGAGGCTGAAAAACAGGCAGGGGGCTGTAGGCAAAGGACTATGGTACCAACCCAGACATTGTTTTTTGTGAGGTGTTCAGTTCAATAGCACAAAGCTCAGCACTAACCTGGGGCTTGTTCTATGTTTCATTTAGCTGAAAAATTTCTAATAAGATTCATCCTATCAAGTTTAAAGTGACAGGAATCCTGCATGTAATAAAAGATGTGTGTGTGAATATGCATGTGGAATGGAAAACCAGAAACACTCTTGACATATCTGTCATATGTATTATTATGGAGACATGCATGGACTTTAATAAGTGCTCAGAGCAAAACAGAAGGTTGCAAATTTAATAAAGATGCATGCATAGAAAATTCAAATCAGATTTATACAGTGGCGTGACTGTCTCTGGAAATGTAGTATACAGCATGAAGGTCACTGAAGCTGGAAGCAATCTGCTAAGCAGAGCAGTGCCAGCTTGCAAGCATACCAGTTTCTTAAGCATGGAGAAAGGACCTTCTGTGATGACCTGTGCCTAAAACTTCAAAGTCAGAATAAGACTTAAAATTGTTCAAAAGAAGTATGGAGATCTCAAGGGGTCCATTTACAATGCAGCCCTTGGAGGAGAAGTGGTATGAGAACAGACACTGCCTTCTCCCACTCACTCAAACAGCTACAAACACTGGAAATGAACTTTTCTGTTTCATCTTTCTTGGTTTGGGATCTGAGATTGCTGTACTCCATTTTGTAATCACACAATAGTTTAAAGTAGAGGGGATCTCAGGTAAATCTTGGCATGCACAGAAAAAGAAAGCATCCAAATAAAAGAGAGTAGGAGAGTAGTTTGGCCATGCCGCCCACCTGACTGGCACAGAGTCCCAGACCATAAGTAGGGACAACAACAGAGCAAGCCTCTGTACCATCTTATTCATGGCATTTTACAAAGGCTAGATGTGTCTGGCTTCAAGGTGGGAAGACCTGAAGCTGTGGGAAGGTGTCAGAGCAAGCAGTGGTGGATTGTGGCCTGGACCTCTGTCGGTGAGGCTAGCTCCCTCAAGGGCTGCATGCTGGGTCCAAACCTGCATGCAGGCAATGTAACTACAAGCACAGACACCTTCACCAAGGCGGAAAAATCTTAAGTATTATTGAGGGGAAAGTTCAGTCATGAAAAATACTATTTCATGTGTTCCTAAACTACATGCTGAGTGAAAGGAGGAACCCAGGAAACTTTGGAGTTCTAAGATGGACTGAACTGACACAAGAAAACACATTAAAATACATGTTCCCAATGTCAGGGAAACCAAGCTGAGCAGTACCATATAGACCTGCCTTAGCACACATGCAGAGCCCTTGACCCACCAGATTCAGCTCCCTTCACATCCACAGAGAAAATCTGAGGGAGTTTTGAAAAGAACAACAAAAAAAACCCTGTATGGATATTGGAATGCCTGAATTTTTGGAAAAGATTAAAAGCTAAATACAGCCATCATTGCTTGACTAAGCAATAAGCAAAGAAGTGTGAAAGCACTCTGCAAATATCTGACAGAGAGAGTCACCCATGATAAAGAGAACAGACTTCTTTATCATAATATAGGATGAAATATAATTGCAGTCAATGGCATTTAGAAAAAAAAGAATAAATAAAACTGATTGTCAAAGAAAAATATTTCTTTTTGACAGTGGTTTATAGTATCTTATGTCCCATGAAGTATACTCCTATGCATTTTATATTTAAAAACAATACTAGATGAACAACAAATAAATTCAAAATACAGAAAATTCTTGTCCTTGGATTAAAATTAGTTGAATAAACTTTAAAGATTCTATGTTTGCCCATTACACATTACTGAACAAGAAATATCCTACTCTGTGTGTGCCCCCCACTAAATTTCGACTTGAAAAATTTTAAACCATCAGTATCATTTGATTCAGAGCTGTATTTCCTAGCAGTTGCAGCTGTTGTAATAGAGAAGGCAAAGATTTGTTCTGTAAGCAATTAAGAATGCATTACACATAATGCATTGTTTTCCCTGGCTTGACAAAAATGAAAAAAACCCCAACACTTTGAAGAGGGCAAAGACTGAAGAATCTTCAACCCAGCACACTGCTACATGAGTGCGAGAGCAGGATTATGCTGTTAGGCTTTGTAAGGTAATGACACACAACTGAATAAACAGCTCTGGTAGAACACACAACATGAAGCTGAGCCTAGGAACCCACTTCTGCACAAGACTGCAAAGACATGCGAGTCTTGTTTTGATTTAAAAAACAACTTGCATCCAGCACCTGCTGGTATAGATTTTCACAAGTTCCTCAGTGCAAGCTTGATGGAGGTCACCAGCCACTTCAATTAACCAGCCACTTCCTCTAGAAAAAAATCCTAAAAGGAGACTGACTTCCTACATTTCTCCAACACAGTTGGCAGGCATTAAAGTGAAGCTGCACCTTCTGCTTTCACAGACAGTCTAGAGCAGAAGACGCTCAACCTGAACAGGTCTCCTCCTCCTTTGTGGCTGTAGTGGTAGGAGGGACCTGCCCTGCCACACTGATGCACCAACTTCAACTAGTTAACATCTCTTTGCAGCATTTTAATGCAACATTAGTGCCAAATTCACCTTTTTACAGACCCAACACAGCATCTCTTTTTTCCCTATAAACCTCTCATCTGTATCTAGATTTCTGTAAAACATTCTCCAGAATTGCCTAACCAAAATAAAAGGTAAGCTCTTCCTGTATTATTATTTCACGTGCTTGCATGCTTCAACTGTTGATAAAGAGGAATTAAAGGACAGAATACAAATTTACAGAGACAGCATTATGTCCTCAACAATCTGAAATACTCCCACTTTTAAACTGGACAGCTTATGTGGTGGACTGGTTAAGGAGTACTGTTAAAACGTCACCTCATGTTCATATACACTGATGGCAGTAAAAACTTAGGTGAGAATGGTTTGATTTAACCTTCCTCTTCAAAGCACACACATAGAGGTCCAAACATCAACCAGGAGCACTGATGGGGTGTTTGTGACGTGTTAAATTGCTACTGCATTCCTATCTCTCCTTCCATTGCCCTCCTAATGGTCAACTCTAAGCAAACAAATTAGCTACAAAGTCTTTCCATATCTTGCAGGAGCTGAATTAAGAATGCTATTGTTCTGTCCCTACTGCAGCGTTGAAACACCATGTCCAAACTGTTGATATTTTGTTTGACTGCACAGATCCAGCAATCAAAGTCAGGGAATAGGATGGCCTTTGCCTTCTCCCAAGTTACACTCATTATGGCATCATAATTTCTAGTGATGTATCTATCCTAACTTTCTGCTACCTATACATGTTTAATGTTAATTAAAAACATTGCTTTCCCAAGATAAACTTAAAAAGCTGCACAACAAATGTGGTATGTAGAATTACTGATTTTATTACTGACAAATCATTTAAAAAGCCTGAAATAATAAACCCTTTTCAAAATGAACTGATTTGCCCCAAGTAATTTAATACAAAAATACCTTGAATATCCTCCATCCATTTTTAACCTCCACTCATTCATAATACTTTGACTGTTAAGCATCATTGATTTACACTTCTAATTATCAGTACCCCCTTCAACTTTTTCAGTAAGTTAGCGGATAGGTTTAATTTTGCCCTTTTGCCAGTACCCAGTAATTCTTGAACTCTGGCTCATTGGAAGCTTAGTTATAGTGTACACTACAACAGAGGTTGCTTGACTTTTGAAGAAGAGGGAGAAGATTAGTTTTCATATAGACTTTTAAAATGTATCCAGTTGTCTTAGGAGTTGAAGCCAATTATGAAGCAGGATGCAACATACATGTGCAAGCTGAAGGGACAGACCACGAATCTTCACTCACCATCTCACTTAGCCAAGTACAGTGGCAAGATCGTGGCCCACTACTATAAGACTGAAGTTTCCTTCACTCATTTAATTAAAAAACTAGAATCACCGTACTTCAAGTATGACACATTTTGCAACAACTGTAATGTTCCTGTGGCCCTTATCTGCTATTCTTACATGCTGTGCACATCTTTGATCTTCTTACTAATAGCTTTGCTTGCTTCTTTGAATTTGCATCTTCCAATTTGCTTGTGCCATGTTTTGCAAGTAATTCTACAAAGAATAAACCAAGATGGGTAAGCTCTTGTATTGCACATTTTCTGTATTTTTTGTCTTTGTATCTCTATGCAGACTTTCTGTTTTTTGTCTTTGTACCTCTTAACTTACCATGGAAAAAATAGGAATTTCCTCTGGATCACTGACTGCCGCAGGAATTCTTAAAACAGGTGAGTACTGACAGCAGGAAATGCAGTTCAGAATTTGAAGTTGTTCTAAATGAACAGTATCTCTGAGACAGGATACTGGATTTGAAAATAATATACTTGTGTTTGTATAATCCTTCGAAGACAGAAAGTGATACATTTCTTGCCCTTGGCCACCATCACAAGTTTGGCAAATTCTCAAACAGTGCACAACATGCAACTAGATAAAAGATGCAGCATTTTCAACAGGAACTAGACATCAACAGGACTGCTGTTATGTTAAGACAGATGGATGACAATGTCCTGCAAAGGAGCCACATTTTATCTGAGCTGTCAACAAATCAGGGACAGTGGAGAGCAACTGGCCAGTTCACCACCATGTTGTTCAAACAACAAAACTGCCAGGCACACATTCTTGCAGCTGGAGAAACACAAACACTAATGTCTATTTTCCTTTCAAATTAAAACAATTGTTTTATCTGTCAAAGTCTGACAGCTTGCAGCAGCTTCTGTGTGCTTACTGGGTCCTGCTGCTTCTGGTTTTGGTATCTTTGTTTCCAGAAGGTCTGACCATAACTTGATTTCTTGTCCATGTTCCAGGATGACTCCTTGAAACATCACCAGATGTCGCCTAACTCAAGTTCACCATTGGTGGTTTTGATGGAACAGTAGTAGTGCTGTAATGAAATGGCCCTACTTTTGTGCTCCTTTCTACCCAATTCACAATTGCCCTCCCTCCTCTCTTTGTCTTTCCTGTTTCAGGTCCATTGCCTGTTCAAATTCTCCAGTTAATTTTCCTCCTTTCCTTCCTAAATACACTGCCACAACTCCTCTGGTTTACACAAATACCTCCTCTTTACTCCTATGTTAAAAATCTTTCTGTGATTGCCAGTCACTTTTCCTCACTTAAGAATTTTCTTGTTACTGTAATGAACAAGTGACACGTGGACATTTTCCTGGTAAAAAGGAAAGGCTTCTGCCTCGTATTTCATTATGAGTTTAAGTTTGATACTGTCACTCACATGGTCTCCATCCTTCTGCTTTTGTATTTTTTCCTTCAGCTCTCAAGAGTCTTTGTGTGGGGGTTCTGCTGCCTCTCTTACCATTGTGTTCCAGCGTTTCTGCTGCCTTCTTTCTTGGACTTGCCTCTTCCCACACTCTCTGTGCTTGCCTTACCTACAGTTGCCTTTATTTCTGAACTTTGACTATATTTAACTCTTCTCCCTTGCCTTTGCTACTGCAGCTTTTTCATTGCCATGCCCAGGTGATCTTATATCAGTTCTTGCCTCTAGTATTTGTAACATCAAGCTGGTAGGTGATTCCACTTCTCTCTGAAATCCACTTTTGTTCAACATGCTCTTATTAGTGTTGTATCTTGGCTTTTAGACTTGTAATGAAATTAAAAATTCCAACTGTCACATAGTCTCAAAGTGTGCAAATCAGCAAGAGTAAATACAGAAGAGGGATCAGACCCTTACAAAAGATCTGCCTAGGGAAGGACTGTAAGTCTTGAGAAAACTGGCTGTTTTGGTGATGGCCAGGTCAGGTCAGTGCCCAGGCTTCCTCTGACTCAGGTGCGGTTTTCAGACTTGAAAACCATCAAGGAAATGGGACAAGCCAGACTAAGGAGTTAGGCAGTAAGTGTTTGGGATTTGGTATTGTAAGACACTGGAGGGAGAAGTAGCTCTTGGTCAGATATAAGTGCTGGAATACATCTTTTAATTAGAAACTTTGGCTATCTCTGGAGCAGGCGATGGTGCCTGTGAAACCACTTGCCCAGTTGTGCCTTTCAACCCAAGTAATGCCATTTCCTTACTGCTGAGCTATCTGACTCCAAATTTTACTTCTTTTGAATCTTTCCCTAGCTTTTGTTCTACTTGCAGTACTGGGAGAACTGCAACATCCCTGCCTACCACACTGCTTGGCATGTCTACCACACCACCCTCCTCCTCCTTTCCTCATCAGACCCTGCTGAAGGACAGACTGGGTCCTGTAAGATGAATTGAGTAGCAGATTGAGGCTTGCTGGATTCTCAGAAACCTTCAAGAAATGGAAAGCATTTCTCCACCCCATATAAAATTATTCTGAGATGCTCAGTATCTTTTAACATACTGTCATTCCAACACCATACAACATAAAAATTAAATTAAAAAAATGTGCACAGATAATCTCCGAAATCCTTTGTTTATGTAAAGTTGGAGAAAGAATGTTCAAGATTTTGTGCAAGTTTCATCTAATTAGGAAGGACTTAATTACTTCTCTCCTGAAAGATGAGCCTCTGGCTGATAATTTTATAAGGATGGCACGCCTTGATCAAAACCACAGAAAATAGCTTTCTGCCAGAACTTAAGAAAATAGGTTCATCATACAGATTGATATGAGTTTTGCACATGGGTTGTTTTTATATAAAAATCTTTGCTGTCTAGTATAGTCAGGCAATCACAATTCAAATCAGAGAATGAGCTGCAGAAGAACAACTGATAAAGCTTACATATCTAAATTTTTACCTCTTCATCATGAGATCTATTTCATGTTCATCTGCTTTATTAACCAAGACACTCCCCCACTTCATTCCTCTCCTTTTGTAACCCCAGCAATTTACTGGGAAGCCCTTTGTAGATTACCTGAAAGCAGGGAAGGTATTCACACATCATAATCATGCTTGATGTCACCTGAGATATATTATATGCATTTTCAGCCAAAATATTGTCTTGGAGACAGAAATGAAATGCCTATGCCATGAAAGTAGTGACAATCTAAACCAGGAGCACAGCAGCAAAGACTCATGCTGCTCCTGGACTGGATTCAGCTCTGTGGCCAGGAGAATTAATCATTCTTTATGAAACTGTATTCATAATGGTGGCTGAATATTTTTGCTATCATGTTAACTCTTATGAGGGAGTTTATTTATTGACAAATTCAAAAAACCCTGCTGTGCTGTACTACTTATGACAAAAATGTGGTAAAATACAAAGAAGCAGTCCCTTGGTTCAGTCTGAACAACTGTGAGTACAAGTATCAGAACCAGGTTCTTATTCTGCCAATTTCAATTTTCTGACTGTGCTTTGAATTTTTGACATTTTCTTGTGAGCATAACAGACAAATATTAATGTTTAAATTCAACAATTGAACCAAATTTGGCCAGTCAATATTTTTTGCATGGGAAAGTAAATTTGATTAGACTGACTGCAGTTTTTCCCCTCACTTTGTGACCACTACTCTTTTTTTGATCATATAATTGGTGTCCTATAGTCTAAGTGTTTTACAGAAAGCTCCCACTGTGTAAAGTTCCACCTGATGGATCAAAATCCAAAGTACCATTCTCTCCATTCCATTAATTTCTTTATGGCTCCTTCACCCAAAAACCCTAACATTTCAAGCAAGAAAAAAATTACTCATGATACAACACACTGAAACACATTTTGACATGTAAGCTTCTCCTGGGACAAATGCACTTATGTTCTCTTGCTTACTTCCACATGTCCACCACTACTAGTTTGCAATTCCCAAGTGAGTACAGATTGCTCTTAATAACATGTGATGTTTCCTAGTTGTGAATAATACTACCAATAAAATAAAGGTAAATGGACATATATATGAAAAAGATTTATATTCAAATACATATTTTTAACATTACATCTCTATACACATACTTGTTTTTCTGTATGAATTTTGTACATATACATATACATGTTTTTAGCTTTTTTTAGCCCTTGTTGCCAGTAAAGAGTTTTGTCTAAGTTACAAAATATGGATTTCATTTAGGATTAACAAAAAAATTAGTAAGCCAATAACAATTTACTGTTATAAACACATAACAAATATGTGCCTTTTACAATAAACTTAAAATAATGCTTTTAATTAGCAAATGGAATCCAGCATTTGCTAGTTTTCTCATTAAAATTAAATTAGATGCAGGCTTGGGAATTTTAATTCAAAACATTCACCTTTTTTATTGTAATGCATTTCTAAATGAGTTCCTAGATTATTTCAGTAAATGTCCATGCTAATGTACTTTTAAAAATGGGGTTCAATCTTGTTAACATTCCCTTCCAGAATTAGGATAATGGAAGAATTTCACTTGAGAAGGAAAAAGGAGACTGTATAAAATCACTTAAATCAGGGAAAGATTATTTCCATGTGTAACAGTGTAACTCAATTTACATTCCTACATCACAAAAATAATTGATGTGGTATTTTTAGTCATTACTGAATACTTATTTGCTACATGCAAGATCCATCAGTTGAGGTAACTGCACTGCAAGCAACAGCGGAAAGAAATTTTACAGTTGTGGCTATAAGGAATAGTCACATCACCTACTTTAAGGTTTGCATCCCAAGGGCCATTCTCATGACAATGCTTGCCTCTCCTTTAGCAACTTTGTAAGAAAGTAGACTAAGATTACCTACCTTCCTCTATATCCCATATTTCTGCAGTGTCTATTGTGAAACACAATATCCTTGAAGTAGGAAATTATATAATGCATTAAGAGAAAGAAAAACTGGAATACCTCAGCACCTTCTGTGCTGCAAATTAATGTTTCTAAGGCAACTCAATCAAGAAAAGCAAAAAAGAAAAAAATAATTGAGAAATATGCACTTCAGGCAATAATGGCAGGGAGGAATTTCAAACAAATTTGCAGTTGAGTGAGGCTTATACCTAATAGCTGTCCAGGGCTTGCTCTAGACCATTGTTGCTCAGAGTTTGTGAAGCTTGGAAGGAAAAGACAATTTTTAAAGAGGTTCAAAGGAGGCACTACTCTGTGTGGGTACTCTAGGCTAAGCCAATAAACTGTTCAGCCACAGCTCAGGGCTTTGAGTGTGAAGTGCCCATAGACACCAGACACCAGCAGTGCATACTTAGTTACTTCTCCACAGGCAGCATAGAATAGAAGTGATGTTTACAGCCAGGTTAGAACACTTTTGACTCTTACTGAACTCAGGATAAGCAGTGGGGCACATTCAACTCACTAATAAGCTGCTAGAGTCAGATCCACTCTGGAGCTCTCACCCCAGAGAGTTCTACAGCTTCACAGAGAAAGAGCAGACCAAGGACAGGCAAGAAGCCTGACAGAAGGATCTGATTCTTCCCTCCAAAACTACCATCACTGCTACCACTCCAGCCTTTCTCATCCCTCAGATCTACAGAGGAGAGGCAGTGGCATAGGTGCCAACCAGCGGAGGGTGCAAGGAGAGAAGGAGGTGGAAGTGGAGTGAGCTAGCCTTGGCAAGTAGAAGTTGCAAATGCTGTTTTTAGATGCTCAGATGTTTATTTCACAGATCTGCTTTCACATCTGTTATCCCTTATCTTGTACTGAGAGAGTTAATTACTCCTAAGCATCCATATAGCTTCCAGCTTTGTCCTGTTAAAGATAATTTTTGTATTTTTTTCAGACTAATTTTCCAGAGTCACTTTGAATGCTAATCCCACCATCCTGACTGACCGAGTCCCCACATCTTACATGCACTGCTTGTTTTGCATGCCTTTTTTTACAAGGACAAATGTGTTTTTCATGGATACAAGTCTGATTTATTATCTAGGAAAATAATCCCTTTTTATTTCCCTAAATGGCACTGAAATGTGAAGTTAATGCAAAAACACAAACACATGAAGATAATGAATTTCTGCTAAGCTCTGCAGTGCCTCATGCAGAGTGCTGAACTAAGTAAAAACTTGATCTGCATCAAATGAAGTGAACTTAACTGACTTCCTTGAAGATTCATAAATGAGGAGGCCAAAGAGCAAGGCTGCAAGGCCATTTGGCTGCAAGTGTAATGGGGAGAAACTCACTTGTCCGACCTGATATAACACTCAGGAGATGCAGCTGATCAATAAACTCAAGGAAAGTCTCCAAATTGCTTGCTTCAGTCTCCTCTGAAAAATTACCGGTTAGAATGTGGTATACAAATAAGCCACTGCCATGCAAATATAAACTCCAAATATCAGCAAAAGAAGTAAGTTAAAGATTTCCATTTTTTGTGCACCGTTTTCCAAATGAGCCTCGAGATGTAGCATTGTCTTGGAGAGGTTAAAAAAGCAAGAAAAAAAACCAGTGTAAAGGTCTTTAATTTAATTTGATGCAAAATACTGCATGTTTTTGCTTGCTTCATTAATACTCCTTGGTTTGCTGCCTAAAAATGCACAATGGTTTCAACCTTCAGGGGTCAGCAGTGCTCAGCATATCTATGAACTGAGCTCTAAGCAACTGTGAGAGTAATCGAATAGGGGCTGACTCTGCTGAATATTAATCCTGGTGTTTTAGGTTGGTTGATCTGGAATCAGCTCAGTATACATCACCCCCATCCCATCCTATGGTGATGCGCAAATGCTACTAATCACCTGTACAGTTCCCATCTGAGAAAAAAATGTGGGTTTTTTCCTTGGAGAGCACCTGGAGACTGTTGTTCTGAATAGATTTACTTGACAGTAAAATTCTCTGTTTACTCGTGGTTTTGAAATTAGATATATGCAGTAGCCTTTTTTTAAGCATTCTAGTGCAGAGTCCTGTGTTTTGAGTGATAACATTAATTTCTGGAAAGCCTAATACCATCAGAGTGGCGGTATGTGGTCTGGAATAAAGCTTACCAAATGCAGCAGAGTTTTTGTGACTGCACTGAAATACGAGCAGTGTAAAGAAAGGGTGTTTTCAGTGTCTCATTTTCATGCCCAGTGGTCCTTCATAGACTGCTTTGCCTAAATTTTAGTTTTAGTAGATTACCTTCAAATTAGAGTAAATTAGAGCTCAGGATTTACTCACAGTGCAGTGCCTTACTCCAACAGAAGCCTAACAATTTAAATGCAAGGGAGCACAGTCTTTATAGCTTTAGAGTTGTATTGACAATGTGCTGTTTACAGACTCTTTAGCACACATAGGCATAGATGCATGCAAAACCAAGAGCTTGAAGTGAAATGACTCAAAAAGCCAATTTTTCCTTCTACAGCATTAACATTATTGCTATTCCAGGCTTTCTTATTCTCGTTAAATAACAGTGGACTGAATAAAAACAGAATAAGAAGTTTGATGGTTATGGCAATATAATGATGACAGTATAATAAATTAATGCTTGCCATTTCCTGAGTGTTTGCAAAATCTGCCTCTTTCAAGTTACACTGCACCACAAGCATTATTATATTAATCAAGACAATACAAAAGAATACATACTTGCATGAAAATCGACTTAAAGTAATGAGCATTCCTACTCCTTAAGGACAAAACCAAAACAAAAACCCAGGAGGTTTTAATCTTGTTGAAACTGTACATGATACACTGGTAATACCACTGCACATCCAGAGAGTCATCTTCATATGTGGTTAAAAATATAGCTTGAGCTCAACCACATTGTCTTGCATGTAGAATTTTTCTCCACGTAAACTACTCTGCATCTCAACTAGAATCACAACCTTAACCCCCTGAGGTATTGTTATTTTTGCTATTTGACTTCAAATGAATGTAAAAGGCAGTTCATTGAGCAGCCATTACTTTGCTTTTTCTGTAGCATCTGTCAAGGCACTGAAAGTGCAGCCCCAGTGCAGAAAGTGTTAGTGTGCAATTAGTGTAAATCTTGGCCTGTACTTGACTTGATTTTATATTTAATGACAAGATGTCAAAATATTTTAATCTGTATTAATGTTGTTGCTGGAATTCTGTGATACTGTGAATTAAAACAGTTTCAGTAACTAGTTTTTTCACAGAATCACAGAATGTGTGGGAATTGAAGAGACCTCAAGACATCACCTAGTCCAATCCCCCTGCCAGAGCAGGAACACCTAGTTCAGGTCACACAGGAAGATGTCCAAGCGGGTTTTGAATATCTCCAGAGAAGGAGACTATACAACCTCCCTGGGCAGCCTGTTCAAGTGTTCTGTCACTCGTGGACACCCTGAACATTTTTTTTAATATTTCTGTGGAACCTCCTATGCTTCAGCTTGCACCCATTGCCTTGAGTCCTATCATTGGAGGTCACCAAGAAAAGCCTGGCTCCATCCTCCTGACACTTGCCCTTTAAATATTGATAAACATTAATGAGGTCACCCCTTAGTCTCCCCTTCTCTTAGCTAAAGAGAAACAGCTCCCTCTGTCTTTCCTCATAAGGGAGATCCAGCAATCCCTGAATCACCTTTGTGGCCCAGCACTGGACTCTCTCAAGCAGTTCCCTGTCGTTCTTGAACTGATGGCCCCGGAACTGGACACAACACTCCAGAAGTGGTCTCACCAGGGCAGAGTAGAGGGGGAGGAGAACCTCTCTCAACCTACTAACCACGCCCCTTCTAATACACCCCAGGATACCACTGGCCCTCTTTTGATCCAATGTGACACCCAGATATCAATTATTGTTGCTCTTCCACACAGCAGCCTGTCTCACCCCCCCTGACACAGTGAGGTGACTTACCACAGGTGAGTAACAAATCTTGAATCCAGGTTTAGCCACAAAGTAATCATCGGATTTGAAGGTTATCTTTATCTGATTTGTTCTTGATGTTATTCTTGGAGGCACCTCCTTGTGCCCACACCACCGTCCTCGTATGACTGTGCTGGTCTCTGATACATCTTCCACTTCTACAAAATCATACCTGGGAAACAGTTTGATGGATTAGTTTTTGCTAATTCTAGTTACAGAAGATGACTGCAAATAGATGGGTGGACAACTGGAGACAGAAAGACAACTGTCTGCCACTCTCCACTGAACAACATCATGGACATGATGGATATGCTCGTGCAGAGTTAAGCACACTAAGCTACTGCTCAAATGCTCAAACAGATGCTTTTTGTGCTCCTGACTCATGGCAGACAGTATTTTCTATCACATTAAAGCCATGAGAAGCACTTGCACATGCTTACCACACAGTAAACATATACTGCACTTCATGTGGTGGATAAAACATTACTTAAGGCAGGCTGACTGAAATGAACATCTACAAGCCCTTGGGCACTTTGTGGTGGAGCAAAAGATGATGCTGGGGGGACATGAGGCAGCACACACTGCTGAAGGGCGTTTTCTAGGGCATTCATTTTAGGTGACCTGTTGCTCTCGCTAGATGGTGTGGAAAGACTCATTTAAAGGTCCTGAGCAGAAAAAGACAGGCTGGGACTCTGCATGCTGCAGTGGGGACTCTTCTGCTCCAGGGGAAAAGCAAGAGAATGCCTTGCAAAGTCACACCTTGGCTGGGCACATGTCCATAGCTGCGGTGCCCTTGACCCCACACAGGAGATACAGTGATGAAGGGACACAGTGACAGCACTCACTGCTACAGCCTGTGCGACTTGAGTAATTTACTGAATTTATTTCTTGAGTTGAAGAATATGGAAGACAAAGAAAGTCCTGCTGTCACAACATCTATGAGAAAAATATCTCCTAATATCTGTGGAGCTAGAACTAGGCCCCACACATGGTGGCTGGCAAGGCAGAGGTCATGAGAAGAGGGGCAGGTCGAGTAGAGACATGGAGAGACAGGGAGAGCTGCCACGCCTGCAAGTTCAGTTAAGCCTCAGACTTTGCAGGTCTTTACCAGGAAAGCTTTTTATTATCAAAGCACATGTATCCTCCAAAGAGGGAGTTTAAGACTGTTAACCGATTCTTACTAGAAATGTGCTGCTCCCCACTCCCGGGTCTGCGGGCCAAGTGTCTGCCTCCCTCCCCCATTGTGGGAGCTGAATAGCTCTGTAAATAACAGACCTGCTTTTCTTTTTCTGTTAGGAGTTCATGTGAAAAATACTGCCAATATAATGTGGCTTGAGAGCATCAGCAATGCTGCTTTTTCATTCACCAACCCCAAATTATACAGAACAGAAAATAACAGCTTTGACATAACCAAATCACTTAAATCTGCCCAAATGCTGCTGAAATGACCCTGTTTTGAAACAATACCAAGTTAAGTGCCAGAGATAACCTTGTCTCAGGCACTTTCCATCATCTTCTCACTGCTCCCACTCCCTCATGGTAATCAATGTGATACCCAGTAGCATGATAGCCAGGAAATACTCAGTATGACATGAGAGGTTGCAGAGTTTTTGGCCTAAGATAACCTGTGGGCTTTGGTGAACATCATCCTAACTGGCCTCCTTTTTGAGGGCGGGAGCCAGACTAACTGCCAGCAAAAATGGGGCAGATCCATGGGCTTTCCAGAATTATTTCTGCTTTCAACAGCAGAGGCTTCAATGAAACCATCATGGAAGTAGGTGCCATCTCAGTTGTTTCTGTGAATACAAGGAGCCTCAGAGGCTGGGAAATTTAATTGCTTTTTACAATCATCTCTTATTAAGTGCCTGAGGAAATGCTAACAGCACTTCAGAAAAACTCTGTAAAACCTGGAATATTTCCCCTCCTTCTGCAATAGCTCTGCAAAGTATACCTTTTCATTCCTCAGCCTGACTGAATTTCAATCTGTTCAGCCTTAATAGTATGCAAATTACAGTAATTATCATTAATGAAAAATTGACAGAAAATACCAGGAAGCTTATGGGGGAAAAAAGCATAAAGTCAAAAGCAAGTATAAAGAAAGGTAATGCACAGAGGTCCTGAATTACTTGACCAAGATGCATGGCATGTAAGCATATGCTCAGCTCTCAGCCTTCATTTCAGCTAAAACCTGCCTGGCTGCCACTCTGAAGCAGCACTACAGGGATTGTCAGGGACTGAAGTTGCAGGAAAGAGACCTAGTTTTGAAAACCATATTGAGCATTAGGAAAAAATCTAACTATGCACACAGTGCTTAACAGGCTTAAAGCCATCACGAGCTGTCTGCCCAAGAAATTCCTCACTCTGGAAGTAACATTACTCGAACAAAGGTCTTTCAGGGATGCCAAGAAAAGCTTTATTGCAAAAAAATGTGTGATATTTCTACAACCTCTACAGATGCTATGGATGATGGAAGGTCCTTGCTTCTCTCTGTATCCCAAAGTAGCTGGTCTGGAAAAAGCAGGCAAACTGTCTTCCAAGATAGTCCCCAAACTCATAATGCCCCTAACAGCTTGACTTCCTCTCGCTGTGCCACCACTTTTAATGGCTCTTGACAGAAAATACTTCACCCTTTTTTTCCCTCCCGCAGTAAATTAGCCCTCCGTTTCAAAGTTGCAATGCTTTAAGGTCAGCCATAGTTTATCCACTATGTAAATATTAACAGGCCGCTTCTGTGTGCATTAGGCTCTCAGTCTGGGAAAGCATCTGCAGTGCTTGGAGGTAACTGTTGTTCCTGACTCCATTGCTGATCTTGGACCAACAGCACCGCAGCCAAGCAGCAGCTGCCAAGACCATCAAGGCATAGGGAAGGAGAGCCAGCTTCAGGCTGCATTCCTTTATTACTAAATGGAAAGTAAACCTGCAGAAATGGTTCTCTCTATTAGTAACACAGAAAATTTACAAAGCGAAACCAGAAAGAAAAAAAAATCCCCCCTGCAAAACTCCAGAGCTGCCAAACCCTATAAATGCAAATTAATTGACAAAGAAGATAAGATAAGCACAAGCTGGCTTCGCAGAAATCCTAACAACCCAGTTCTCAGCAGAGATAAGGTATAAGTAACAACATGATCAGGCACAGAGCTGAAGCTGAGGCTTGAGTAGTTTACGTAAGTAGCATCACAGCAATCCACCCTTTGGAGTGCACAGGAATCCTGAGCCTGCTCTCTCCTGCAGAACAGAGGGCTCAATAAAAGAAATATAAACAAAAAGAACTCCATGGATTTATACTGTTATTGTGACTGTTGGCAAGATTTGCCTCTGTGCTCTGCTAATACAAAGCAGTTTATCCACCTGGGTTAATCAGCCAGATCAACTGAGTTTATGGTCACTTTAGTTTAAAAGGATATAGTATAGTCTACATGATTAAATATGTCAGAATAAATGATGTTTGTTGATGTGTTGTGATGTCAGTTCATTTAAGATGTAAGGTTATAAAAGAAATTGTGGCAGTGAAGGCAAATAATTTGAAGAATATAGTTGTATTTTTCAATGTATTTGTTTGTCCTTCACACTCCAACATAAACACATGCCTACTCATTCACACGTCCCAGAGCCTTCCACCTACTGAAGAAAATAGTTTTTGCCTGCCTGAAAGATGACAGATGTGATAAAGGACAAAATCCTATTAAAGTATACCTGAGTTGTTAGGTAACTGGATTTGAGTGTGCAAGTGCCCTAGAATACTGCAGAGATACTAAAATCTGTCAAAACTCCTTCAAGTCCAGGTCAGCTCATTTTATTTATAAACTAAAAGAGTGATTTGGGTTGGAAGGGACACTTAGAGGTTTGTCATCCAAGCAGGGCCATCATAGGCATGATGTCAGAGACATCCAGGTTTTTGTTTGTACTCATGTTAGTGGCCACACCCTGCAGCTCAAAGGTGTTATTAAGGAACCCTCTGCAAACTTCCACTCGACACTCACCTGCAGATATCATTTTCAGGCTCCTCCAGTCCAAACTGACTATCAAAAGCCAGCTGGATCCTGGTACTCTCTGGCGAGTGGAGACGCCATGTCAGCAGGAGGTTCCTGGGGTAACTGCTGGGGAAGCGAGGACTGTGGATGCAGCCATTCCCTGCCACGCTGATGGTCTCTTCTTTTCGGTACAAGTCTGTGAGGTGATTGCTCTCTGTTAGTAGTCACAACTTGTAGAAATTAGTATGTTGTTCCAGTTAAAGGAAGGCAAAAAATACAACAGTTTATAACACAGCACAAATTATTTGCATTTAAAATCTAAAAAAATTCAGGGCTAGGTGTAGTTGCTATTTAATAGGAAATACGGTGTACTTCATCCCAATTTAACCCCATATAAACAGGTAGAGCAACAGTACTGAATCATATAGACTTTAATTTATGATAAATATATCATTACTTTTACATTGAAATCGAGTATGTAAATTTTTTTTCACCATTTTGATTTTAAAACAGAATTTAAACTTTAAGAAAATCTGCAAGTCAGAGAACAGTGAAGTGAAAAGAAGCGAAGTAAAAAGGGAAACATCCCTGTTTTCCAAATTTTGTGATCTGGGAAAGATAATCCTCTATACAAAAGCAGCAACAAAAGGCAGCAGGAAAGTGTGTGCAAATGAATTTAAGTTTGCTTATTGTGTTTAACTGTTTCCTCCCAGATGCATCTGTTTGGTAACATTTTAACTTTACTTACATTGGGTGAATCATTTGCTGACAATGGATCATTATCACAAATAACTACTCCACTCACAATCTGATGTCACCGAAGACAAAAACTGCCCCACCAATTGCCTCAGTGAGTAACTTCAAGACAAAATAGCAAGTCTTAACTCAAATTCCACAACTTCTTGCTGCCGAAATAATTGTTCATTAAATTTATTTGTTCTAAGGTAAAGCCTCTGAATCCCTGACTCCAAGGAAAACAGGAACTGTGGAAAGACCCAGCTCTCCAAAAGTTAAAATTTCTTCTCAGTTGCACCATGAACTTCCATTGTCCAGCTGTTACTGACACTAGAACTTGGCTGCCAGCATCAAAGAACAGCAAACAACTATTTTTGTTGTGTATTGACAGCTTCAGTGTGGTGAAATTTTGAATCAGTTCCCAGTAAAGACACTCAGATCCTGAGCCTCTACTAGTGAGATAGCATCTGTGCTCACCATATGTGTTATATGGGGATTCAGTTGGTCATGGAGAGATTTCTAACATCATTTAAGATGTAGTCTGGCCTCCACAAGGACAAGGGTTTCCAGTTGCACATCTGGCACCAGCAGAAGAACCATGCAGTCTGTGTTGTTTCACAAAGCCACCTGCACATGGGCAAGCTGAGGCCCTTCTCAACATGGCAAGTGGAAGCTACATCTGGACAGATCTTGACACAATTATCCAACTGCATCAACCAAATGTTTGCTAACTAACGGCTACTCAGACCTTAGCTTAAATGCCAATGCCTAGACTCTACTGTCTTGATCTTAAATTTAGCATCACTCCCAGTATTCTGCTGAAGGTCAGGTCAACCACCAGTTTCACCACAGTAACAGAAATATAAACATGGAATGTTCTCCTGCATTTGGACACTAAGAAAGAGCAAATGGGAGGAAAATTTCTCCCACCAAGCCACTGTAAGAAAGTTCATAACCACGATGCAGCAGTACATCAGAAATATAATACCAAACAAAGCAGCCACAACCATCTGTCACACATGGTAACCAAAGTTCTCTCTCTTCAAATAAAATGTAATGTTTCACTGAAGCTTTATAAGCTTTCAAAGAAAAGTAGTTATTTGTTTCATAAATGCTGATGGAAAACAGGAGCCCAGAGAAAAAGCACAAACTTAATGGTAAGTAAATTTATTTTTCAGATGCTTTTTGCTAGTTCCTGGCAATAAATACCTCCCTGTAGGTAGATGTAAGCAAACCATGGCTTTGTGTCAGTTCACTGTACCCTTCTAACAGAGTAATGATTCTAGCTCTCCAACAACCTGAAACTTTAGAGTCTTGATTACATGTAAAAACCTCCAGAGATATAATTTTAAGATACTTTCATTTAAGATTAAGTGTTCTCATACTCTGAGCTGCCATTTCTACAGCCTTCACTCCATTGCTCACAAACTGCAGAACTATTCAGATTTGGTTTGGTTTGGTTTGTTTTCATCAATTTGAACTGGAAAGTGACATTTCAGTGAAAATAAAAACCAACCACCCAACAGTTTTGTTGCAATTTGCATCAAGAACATGTACACTCAAGTCTATTTTCTTTTTTTTTCTTTTTCTGAAAATACTAAAAATACACCTCTCATTTCTTTCCCTCTGATCTGGAATGAAACAAAATGTCCAGCCAGTTCCACTGAGTTACTACTGAAATACTGAGGATCTCTGGATCTGAAAACACCCAGTACACCCAAGGGGACAAGAGTAGTTCACAGAAATCCATCCACAACATCCAGGAAAAAGGATAAAAATAAAACAGCTCTGAAGAAAGCAAATTCTGCACTTTTTAATGAAACAAGCACTCCCTAAGCCAGAACAAAAGTTACTCCAGTAAAGTATTGCAGTACTCATCCCATCTGAGCTCAGTTTGGTCTTTCTTGGATGCAAACTTTTGCCATTTTTCCCCCACCAGCACACACGTTACTGTGGTACAACATGCTTCATACTTCTGAGGGAAACTTTCCCTTTTCTCAGCCAGTCCTAGTACAAGTTTTACACTGGATTTGTCAGGTGCTAAGATAAGGGACCCTATCTTTTAAATATGCCCGTATATATACACCCTCAGAAAACATCTGTGCACTTTATTAATCTGAGAAAGTATGTTGCCAGAGTTCTTGATCACTAAGATGATAGACACGTTCCTGACTTTTTATTTAAATTAAATTCCCAGTACCGCATACTGGGGTGCTCTTCCAGGAAGTCAACCACAGCTGACCAAAAGGCAATGGCAGGTGCAGCTCTGCAGTACCCAGCTCAAACCGGAAAATAGAGAAATAAAGACATACATGTTAAAAAGCTTAAAAATAAAAGTATAGTGATTTTTTTACTTCTGTCATGGTAAATGTAGCAGGTATGGAAGTATTATAGAGAAAAGACTGCAGAAATGCATGATGTATCAATGCTCGGTATAGTAAAATAGGGGATATAAAAAGGAAAGGAAGAAAGTATGTTTGACAACAATGGACATAAATACTGTTTCCATAGCTCACATGGGATTAGATGCAAAGCCACTCAAAGTCTTCACCTAACACTGAAATAGACAATTTGGGAGCTCTGAAGCAGCTTGATTCCCTCCTACCTCTTTCTCCATCTGCTGTATTACAACCTGAAGTGATGTAGCCAGGTACTAGAACTAAAAACACTAGAGTTTTTAAAGGGGATTTTCAGTGGGACTTTGCAGGGACTAGTTCAGTTAGATGTGGGACCCCAATGAACCCACACTCAGCCCCTCATGAATCATCAAGCATTTGGGAAACAGCTTGAGGAGATGTAATCAACTCCTGTACTTCTTGTAGCAACTAGGACATGAGACTAAAATGACAACACCATTCTAAGCAGACAAGCATTTTCCTCATCAGGTATACTGGGAGGAACTCATGGAAATCAGACACTGGACATGGAGAAAGTCAGGGAAAAAAAACCCCAAACAAATACTTAAGAAAAGATGAAGGCAAAGGAAAAGGCAGTGTCTCTTTCATGGTACCTAATTATCCCATGCTGCAACACAATACACTGCAGCACTACACAGGGTGCTGAATGTCACATACTAACTATATTCCACAATGCTTTATGAGAGTAAATAAAAGATGACAATGGGTAATACACTGCCTGTCATATTTACTAAAAAGTATATAAAAACACTTCACAATGAATACAAGTGGGTGTTAAGTCATAAGGCAAAAAGGCCATTTAAGTAATACACAGAAGGCGGATATTCTAGATGGCAGGAGCTACAAGACATCCTTGCACTGGGGGAGAGAAGCTGTCTCATAAGGAAGATGAGTGGGAAGGAAGCTGGAAGGCATCCTTCGCAGAGAGGCAATTCCCTGCAGAGTCTAAACTGACTGAGAAGCAGCTTGCTCTATAATTTATTTAGCCAAACTAATCTCTCTTTTCTATTCCTCTTAATTCTTTCCCAACCACTATTTTTAAGCATAATGGTATACATAATAGTCCAGCTGTCCAGGTTAGAGGAGTTCCCATTGATGAGCTCACAGCAGCTGCGTTTTTTGAAGTGCCTGCCTTCTTTCCCCAGCACAGCTGGGAACTGTGAAAGTCAGCCCAATATTCAGAAAATTTGCTTGCCTTAAGTCTTTCCCCACCCTGGGTGCCCAGCACACCCTATGTTTCTCTTTCCCAGTTAGGGCATGTTTTCCTAATGCTTCATGTGCAGCAAGATTCAGAAACACAAATTCCATTTCTCTGGATGTCTGCATTTCCTTGCAAGCTTTTGCAATCTTCAAACACATTCTTGTTAAAGCTATTCCCTGTCATGACATACCTAGTACAAAATGAAGCTTGCTTTTATTACTGTCCTTCACTGAAAAAAAACCCAAAAAACACAAAGCAAACAAACAATCCAATTAACTGCTTGCTAAAAGCTAATCATACTTCTGTACTTTGATATACACCACAAAAAGAGACTGTATAAATTCCATAGAATAAGGAAGAATCCTGAGAATAACCTTGTGTTGAACCTAAGCAATAAAATGGAATATTTAGTTCCACTTTTACAAAGATTATTTGAATGTTAGCCTCACTTACAAAGGTGTTGTCCTTTGTATAAGTTTCCTTCTGTCTTTTTTCCCCTTGCAGAAGTGGCTGACCAACCTTTGACAGAGTGGTGGAGGCTGGAAAGATACCATATTCTGACATCTTTTATGACAAGAAATATGCACTCTTAAATCTCATGGAGCATAACCTGATGAGATCATCCTCGGCTACAGCTGAGGAGAGAGTTTCTGGAAACCATATGAACTTCATTTTACCACTCATGAAACTGTTTGTTATTTCAGAAAAGAACCTTGGGAGTTTGCATGTGGGAGTTTTCAAGATACAGCCCTCCTCCCCAATGGCTTTCTCTTTGAAACAAATATAGCAGTCAATGGTTTGCCACCATTTTTCTTAACAAATGAGATGACCTTCAGGGAGAAAAAAAGCTCTTCAGTTCCTTTAGTTGAAAATTAGCTTGATCTAAATATTTGAGTCCATGGAGTAGGAAGCACAGAACAATAAAAGATTTCTGAATTCAGACCACAAATCAGTTCATCTCGGGAACAGACATGCCAACTAGTTGTACTGATGTCAGCCTGCACAGATATTCAATGGATTTTTTTTTAATTTCCTCATTCTCCTGCAGTACAGAGATACTTCATTTGTTTTCCATAAGGTTCTGTGTAAATCTGAGGAAAAGATGTCCGTGGTCTAAAGTACTGTATTCCATAGCTGGTTATAGATTGTCAGGAAGATATAAAACTGTAAAGTCATTTACCTTGTTAAAAATTCTTTTTTTAAAGTGAATATAAACAAACAAAAAAAGAAGGAAATAATGCTGCATGAAAATGCTATCTGTCTTAGACATCTCTTTCATTTCAAGAGCAGAAGCCTAAAACACCTAAGTCAGTTCCATTCGAACCATGATTCACCAGCACATCTCCAAGCACAGAGACCACAGGAGGGAAAGGGTTGGGATCACCAGTAACGAAATGGGAATAGCACAGCCCTGGCCGAGCTAAAAGCTGTAAATGGCCTCTTATGGAGACACTAAGCTGAGAAAACAGTCATTCTGTTATAATGATGCATACGTAAGGGTATAGTGGGCCAATGGATCCAGTCCAAAGCATGACTTCAGGTTGCTTTCTCCTCTATACTAATTCAATAGTCCTGCTTATTTCAAGGATATTACAAAGCAACTTAGAGTTTAAGCTCATACTTAAGGAGTTTGGTGGATCAAACAAGAGAACAGCATTTTAACACCAACCTATGGCTACTTGTCACCCAGAAACCAAGCAAGTAAAAAGGGGAACCAAACCCCACTTTAGCTAATGAAATACTCTTAGTTTGGCTGGCTTGCCACTGAACTTAAAAGAAGTAGCTCCAGCTTTTCTTATCAACAGGCCCTTTCTTTTTATAGGGACCATCCAAGATACTCCAAGCATCATCACTGTTCAAATCCAAAGCTGGACCCATTCCGTCACTGACACAATATCAAAATATGCTGTGTGCACACTCAGCCTAATTTAGACCTCATGGGCACCCGTTCATCTCCCTCTGAAACTCTCACAAGGGTGGAGTTCTTTGCCAGAAGAATAAATTTCCAGTCTATACAGAATATATCAAAGCAATGAAAAACTGAGCTGTAGTTGCAAGAAGCAAAATTAGCCCATGCTAATCACCAGCACAAAAGAATCACAGAATCATAGAATAGTTTGGGTTGGAAGGGACCTTAAAGATCATCGAGTTCCAACCCCCCTGCCATAGGCAGGGACACCTCCCACTAGACCAGGCTGCCCAGTGCCCTGTCCAGCCTAGTCTTGAACACCTCCAGAGAGGGGGCATCCACAACCTCCCTGGGCAACCTGTTCCAGTATTTCACCACCCTCACTGTAAAGAATTTCTTTCTTATGTCTAGTCTAAATCTATCCCCCTCTAATTTATATCCATTGTTTCTAGTCCTCCCATCCGATTTTATGTTAAAAATTCCTTCCCCTGCCTTTCTGTAGGACCCCTTCAGGTACTGATAAGTTACTATGAGGTCCCCTCTGAGCCTTCTCTTTTCCAGGCTGAACAACCCCAACTCCTTCAGCCTGTCCTCATAGGGACATTTGATCATCTTCGTGGCCCTTCTCTGGACCCTCTCCAATAGCTCAGTATCCTTCCTGTGTTGAGGGCTCCAGAACTGGATGCAATACTCCAGGTGGGGTCTCACCAGTGCCGAGTAGAGGGGTAAAATCACCTCTCTTGACCTGCTGGTCACACTCCTCTTGATGCAACCCAGGATTTGGTTGGCCTTCTTGGCTGCAAGTGCACACTGTTGGCTCATGTTGAGTTTGTCATCAACTGACACACAGAAAAGAAAAACCTGTCAGTCTCTTTATAACAGAATGGTTAGCAGTCTGTCTGTGCTTCTGCGCAGAGCAACATCATGAATCTTGGCATTACACAGTCAATCTGCAGTTGAACAAGCCCTCAGTATGAGATTATTAAATGGGCAATTGGTAAAGAAATTCAGGCATATAATTCATAAGACAGCTTCTCACTATAATAAACATTATTTTATATGCATTCCATAATATTATTTGTACTGTGGGATGATCACCAACATAATTGTATTTTGAATTCAGTTCTGGAAAAACAGTCCTGAAGAAAGAACAGTCTGAACTGAGTTTTGATGGGAAGAATGACACTCCTTTGTCCCCACTGGTGGGTGCCTTGCCACAGATGAATATTGAGAAAACAATTCCTTTCTAATTTTTATGAGCGTATCAAATCATATGATGTTTGCTTTTTGAAATGACTAGCATTACTTGCCTTTATTTGACTTCTTGATAGGGTATTTGTTCCACACAAAAGAACATGCTGAATGACTTTGATTAAAGCAAGAGTGTCAATAGAAAAGTAATACATGTTAGGCCAACATACAAAAACCTTCATTAACTGCTAGTTCTTTCATGGGTGGTAGTGGTGTTGTATATCTCTCTGTTGGACTCTTAAACTAATAGCAAAGTTAATATATCTTTCTCTTGGGATTACATAATTAGGTATGAAAAATGAAAATGTGTATATCAAGAATGTGTAGCTCTACTGGCATGGAGCAACCCTAATGCAAACAATCCAATGATCATGAGAATAAATACACATAAAACCTTGAGAAAAAATAAAGAGGGAAATTACTCTCCCAGTGCTACAAAGAACTTAAGGGAAACCTGATAACTGAAGGATAACTGAATTAGAAGTTTGCAGTCGGTGCCAACAACTCCACGAGAAAGCTGTAATGCAACAAATGCATAGTGCCTTGGAGAAGACAATGCCAATTTATAGACACAATTGCTATTTAGAATGAAGACCAATACTGGACTTTGGCTCACACTGCTTTGCAAAGAACTTGAGAACTGTGGAGTTAGGCAGTCTAAATTTTCCTGTTTAGGCAGTGGTTTCAAGTAAGCAGAACTTCCTTTAAATCCTGTTGGTGCAATGAAAATATCTTCTTTTTTTCCTTTTCCCTTAATTTTTTTTCAGTTTTTTATGACCAAAGAAGGACTATTTGCCTCAGAAAACTGGTATGGCTCAAGTCTTAAAAGAAAATTGAAGATACTGATTTAGAAACTGTTTCAGTCTCAGTCAAGCACTCCACAAGATGTGTAATTTCTTTAAAGAAAGAAAAATATCGATAAAAGGAAAGAGAAAATACAGTCAAAGGGGGAAAGGCTTCTCATGTTAAACATATTGCAGCAGACAGACAAGCAATTAATGAGTGGAAGGTCATACATTATAAAATTAGGCACTAAAAGAAGCTGTTTCAAAAGACACATCAAGGCAATTTTGTCTTGTAACGTGAGTTTCCTTACCCTCTACGTCAGCATTGAAGAAAAAAAAATCCCTGGAAGGGAGTGAAAGGTCACTTCTATTAACAGAAATTCTGACAATAGTATTCTGGCAGACGTAGTTTCCTTGGTCATGGGCACACTTTCATTCTCTTAGGATCCACATATCAACTGACTGCACAAAGATAAAAACTTATATTTCAGGCCTCTAAGACAGATGACTCAAAGATCTAAGTACCTCAAAGTTACCTAGATCATTAAAATACAAAAGCACATCTCACAGCATTAAAATATGATTGCTGGTAGTCCTTTAGTCCTTTCCTTGTTATGGAATAGTCTAGCAGCTAAATTTCATGCAAGGAAATTAGAACCTGCGTTGTTATTCATCTGCTTTCTTGAGAGAATTACAACCACTTTTGTCTCCTCCCAAAGGAAAGGTATGTTACGCTTGCTGCTTCAAAGATGGGATGTCCATTTTCCGAAAGACAGTAAAATGCAGAAGCAGTTCTTGGAGCAAGGACCAGAACAAAAAACTTAGAGACTTAGCTACAAAGTAAAGATCCAGCAGCTTTTATACTTTCTGGCTCAAAGATGTGCTACCCCGGGTCTCCATCAGTTTAGAACAGAGCATACCACGATTCCTTTTTCATCCCCACACATGAATTCTGTTCTCATGAGAACCATAACACTAGGGCAATGAGGGCAGTAGACATTGAGGCCTCTTCCCAGAATGGAAGTAGAACACAAGCAGGGCCACAGGGACGGCTTTTCATCATTTAGATAAAAACCCTGTGTTGAGAAACATTTCCCCAGTCTGGAAGCAATTTAAGATGCACATACTGAAAGTACTGAGTACTTTAAGTGCAGGGGATCTTTCCTGTAAGTCCTTAGGACTTTCTCTGGAGGTTTGGCATCAGGATGCTGCAGAGCTGTCAAGTGGATAGATACTGCAATTTAACAAAGTTTCCAGGCACATACATAAAATTCTTGGCTGTGGTCTTCTTTTATTGTTATGATCTTGCACCAAAGGATCATCCAGAAATTTCCTTAGTTCTGCAGTACAGAATAAAACTACATGAGGTGAAAGAGCAGGAGAGCTCACTGGCAGATGCCACCCTTTCTGGGATCTGTAGCTGGGATGAGGATGCTGTTGTACATTAGCCCAGCCCATAAGCTCAGGTGCTGCTGTGCCAGCTAAAGCAGAAGTCTCTCACCCCAGCACAGACACATCCTAAACACAGTAAACTGAGAGAAAAATTGGAAATGGAATTGGCTCAATTTACACATCCCAGTTTCCTAAGATCTTTCTGGAAAAACAGCTGTTTGGCTATTTACCAAGAGGAAGCAATTGGAAACATTCTTTCTAGGCTATGTGGGGGTGTTTGACAAAAAAAAGAAGAGCATAAGAAGTGGTGGTGATAAGCCACAGTTAAGGCTCCACTCCTGCTGCTGCCCCCACGCGGTGCCTGCTGCAAATGTCCCACCAGCGCTAAGCCCCAGCAGTATGTGTCTAACACCAGCTGGTGCAGCTAGGCATGTCAAGCCATGAGAATAATGTAATTTTTATTTCTGATTGTAAAATTTACTGGTCATTTAATGACACTCACTGCATGAGCCAAACTATCTAGTGCAAAACTTTGTTCTCTTGTTGCTTCTTCAGTGTAGTGTCCAGCAGCAGAGGGACAATGGCAGCAGTGAAAAGACACATGGAGGTAAAAGTAATGCCAAGGTCAGAAGACCACTGAATGTTTAACAGTGGATGCCTCTAGTTTTGCTCAATCTCTACATCTAATGCATTCATTGTCAATTTTGTGGAGGGTGCAGTTTCCAATTAAAGGGGAGCTATGCACAGTGGAAACAAAGTGAAATACAACATCTCTGTAAAGTTTACAGTTAAGACAAGGCATGAAAGAATCAGAAGTCTGGAGAAATATTATTTATATTGCCCAGTAAATCTGTGATGGAGCAATGAACTAAAAACATCTTTCCAGACTTGTACTCCAAGGCCCTTACTGGGCAATGCCCTTTGAAAACCTGGATTTCTTCTTTACCCAGAAGCTTCTTAGATGAAAAAAACTACAACAGTAATAAGTAAAACAAAGCACTGCGCTACTTTCTCCACTTCTAGCAAATTCATTTGCAATAAAAGGAAGATGTAGATGGAAGTTTTCTTCCCTGGGAAAGGTCTTCTGTCTGTCTCAGCCATTAAATAAATTTCATCCCCCGCAATCTCTGTTGAATAAAATGTGATCAGAACAGATCTAGGACTTTTTGTTGCGGATGTTCTCAAATATTTCACAATATATTTCCCCACTATTAAGTTTCTTAAGTTGGGACCACAACTGATACTGAATGAGCAGATGAGAACACATTGAAACTCATTTAATACAGAATCACAAAATATCAGGGATAGGGAGGGACCTCAAGAGATCATCTAGTTCTGATATAGCAGATCATACAGAAAGGTGTCCAGGTGGGTTTTGAATGTCTCCAGAGAAGGAGGCACCACATCCTCTCTGGGCAGCCTGTTCCATCACCATCACTCAGCCTGGAAAAGTTTCTTCTATACTTCTGTGAAACATCCTATGTTGCAGCTTGCACCCTGAGTCATATCATGGAAGCCACTGAGAAGAGCCTGGCTCTATCCTCCTGACACTCACCCTTTAAATACTTATATTTTGTTATACATTTATATTTACAGGAAGTGATGATATTCACGACTCTGCTAAGACTCCATGGGGAATAGAAATTATGTATCTTTATGTTCTGAACAGAGCTGAGTATACAGTTGGCAAATCAAGAAGTAATTAAATAATCCTTCACTTTCATGGGTCCTCAATGAACTCTCACTTTTAAATGGAAAACCAGAGTCCCCTGTGTAATGACAGGAGGTAAACCCAAACTTGAAAGTTGTCCTTTGCAGATTTAGCGAAACAATTGCAAGAAGAATTGAGCAGTTAAAGTCATAAATTCAGCCTTCATCTCCAGATCTTGCCAGCAGGAAGACGAAGCAGCACATTTCACTTCTCCAGCTTTCAGAAGACACATGAGACGGCACACAGTTAACCCGCAATCATTACTAGCACTGTCTCACCCTAAACTTTCCAGACAAGCACAGTGAACCAATCAAACTCAGTCTGCTGAGAGCGTAATGCTATGGAGAAATGTCTGCAGATGTCATTTAAGTGAGAAGTCTAAGACTAAACCATACTGCTTTTGACCAAGTTTGTACATCTAAAAAGCAGAGAAGCACACAACAGTGGTGTGCATGTGGCTGGACATCAGGTGAGACTTTGATGCTTGGCTCAGGCATGACTGGAGTACGTCCCTGGTAGCCTGGGTAACCCAGAATATGGAGACCAATGTCAGGCCATCAAGGCTTCCAGCCAGTGGGCAGATCTATGGTGAGAAGGTCCACCCTCCATTTGTGTTGGGTGGGGAAGTCAAATGGGACTATTTCATTGCTGTCTCTTCCCAGCTCTCTGACGATGCACATCAGATGAATGACATGTATTGAGATCCTCTCCAGTAGAAAGTCACAGCTGTATGTGGATATGTGGACTATTTAACACAGCTCTGAACAGCTTTCTGGCTGATGAGGACCCCAATAAGAGGTTTATGTGACTGAGATAAAAAGGTTGAGTAAGTCCAATATATACAGTGCTCTCACATAATTTCCTTTTGTGAACACCTTGTATCAGAGAGTGAGGTACTGCACCATTTCTTAGGAAAACTTTTTTCCACAGTTATGGTTGAAAAGGAGAAGGCTTCCTTAGTACTCTATGGACTAGCTAAACTAGTGATTTTTACTCAGTTAGCTTTGCATCTCTTCATGGCTTCTAGGATTACAGTCTAGTAAAACAAAAAAAAACTTAGCATTGATCAGTCTCTACTCAAAACAACAACAGAATAAATGATGACACCAAGATGATCAGAGGGCTGGAGCAACTGCCTTGTGAAGACAGGCTGAAGGAGCTCAGGTTGTTCAGCCTGGAGAAGAGAAGGCTCAGGGGGGACCTCATAGTAGCTTATCAATACCTGAAGGGGGCCTACAGAAAGGCCAGGGTAGGACTTTTTACTAGGATATGTGATGGAAGGGCTAGAAATAATGGGTGTAAATTGGAAGAGGGTAGATCAGGCTAGATATAAGAAAGAAATTCTTTATGGTGAGGGTAGTGAAACACTGGAACAGGTTGCTCAGAGAGGTTGTGGATGCCCCCTCTCTGGAGGTGTTTAAGGCCAGGCTGGACAAGGCACTGAGCAACCTGATCTAGTGGGAGGTGTCCCTTGCCTATGGCAGGGAGGTTGGAACTAAATGATCTTTAACCCAAACTATTCTATGATTCTATTCTATGACACGTCTTTTTAATTAGCTTCAGCAACCTTGAGCCAAATAGTGCCAGATACAGCACTAAGAAAAGAAAAATTAATTCCCCATGGTCCTGCCTAAAACTGCACTTTTGTCAGTTTCCAGGGAGGAAAAAAAGTACAAAGAGGAATAATAAATGTTCCTTTATTGCATTTAAAGCTCAGAAAATAACAGTTACAAGTCACTTCAGCCTTGCCAGACTGAATCCCTGCCCAAAAGAGGAAGAATGATAAAGTTCATGTGTTTGACACAAGAAAAGCAAAAAAAGTCAGCTTGACAGAACAGATATGAAAACAGGATTTATGACAAGTTTGGTGTAAGGGAAATTCATAGATCTCTGGTTTCTATTTGTTGCAAAGAATTCCAGAGACCAGTATTTTGTGGTTTGTTTGCACTTCTAGCCTACTTCAGTTATTGCCACTGAGTTTCTCTCAGTCTTTTACATGGAAGAAGATCCATCAAAGGATAAAATTTTAAACCTTTCTTGACTTAGGAGTACTACATTACAGCAGATACTCAAGAGTACTCAGTAAGATGGGATGGCAACAACCATTTTTGGGATCTCTGGGACAAAGCATTCTGTGGGGTTTTTATAGCTCAGACTGCAATTAAGAAAATACCCCAACTATGACCTTGAATATCATCTGGCATAAACTATAATTAAATAACTGACATATTTGGTAAATAACAGCTGCTGTTAGCTCCCCCAGAGCCTTCTTTTCTCAAGGCTGAACAATCCCAACACTCTCAGTCTGACTTCACGGCAAAAGTGCTCTTGATCATCCTTGTGGTCCTCTTCTTGACTTGCTCTAACAGGTCTATGTCCTTGTGCTGAGGACTCCAGAGACAGACAGAGAGTACTGTGCACTGTACCCCAGGTAGGGTCTCATGAGAGCAAAGGGGGAGAACCACCTCTCTTGATCTGCTGGCCACAGTTTTACTGATGTAGCCCAGGATGCAACTGGCCTACAGGGCCATGTGCATGTGCAGCTTTCCATCAGCTGGCACCTCCAAGTCCTTTTTGATGCTGGACTTGGCAGCAGACACCAGCTCAGATAAGCTGCAGGAACACTGGAGATATTTCATACCACCTCCTTCCCATAGGTCAAATCTGGCAACCCAGACCTTGTCCTTCCACTGCACAAGCTGTAGGGCTGCATTTTGGAGCTGTCACCCTTGCTGAGAGAATCATGGGCTATAGACATGAAGGAATATGTTATGGCACAGGCTGCCCATACCCACACTCCCTCTCTGAATTACAGGTGCCCCATTGTTCTAGAGATCCCAAAAATGGTTGCTGCCATTCCATTTTACTGAGTACTCTTGAGTATCTGCTGAGGAAAAATTCAAAGCCTTCCTTTCTGATCTAGTAATTAGAGCTGAAGAAATACTGGATGGTTTTTATTCACAAGTTGAATTGGGGAGGGGAAGATTCCTATTTATATCAGTATGGGATGATTTGTTTCATTCAAAGCAAAAGGTTTTATTTTCAAGTCACTTAAATCACTTAAAAAACACTTCTAAACAAATATTAAGCGATAATATGACAATTTCTGTGGGCAATTTTTAAATTTTCTTCTGGATACTAAGGTAACAACTGAATTCAGCCAAATTCCTGAATTTCATTCTCTATTTAGCAATCTGATCTAGTGCAGGATGTCTGTCCCTGCTTGCTGCAGGAGGGTTGGAATGGGTGACCTTTGAAGGAAGGTCTCTTCCAACTCCATGATTCTACTTTTCACATTTTTAATTGTGTTATAATGTCAAAAAGAGAAAACAAAAGAAGAGTCCCTTCAAAGTCTCATTCATCTGCACTGCGGACTCTCACATAATCCCAAATAACTGGTGCAAATCAGAATTGGTCAGTAGACTGAAGTGGAGCTGGGGCTGAGCAGTGGGCATGCAATGAATCTGTCCTTCAGCTGTCGGGAGCAAGACCTTCAAGCTTCTTGCCATTACCGGAAAGCAAAGGACAATAATCAGCCTTTTATTAGAACACAACAATCAATGCCTTCACCCAGTCTAAAGAATTCCTGTGTGCTTTTACTTTTCCTGGTCATATCTTTTTAACGGAATTTCTACTGCTGCATACACACTGCTGCAACACAGATGTTGAAGTAAGAATTTTGTGTTAAGATGCATAATTCGCAATGTATAAAATTGCTCTGATGCTATAACACTTTTTAGTATTTTAAAACTAACGCAATATCCTTGATGCTGTGTTACTGACAAAAACATGTAGATAGTTTCAGACCCTGTAATTAAAATTAATCTAAAATCTTGTCAATAGCAGGTTTCTGGGTGTGGCATTTGACTTAAGTCTTCCTGGGTTTTTTTTACTCTCCTTGAAATATTTCTGTATGTCCATCAAAAGACTGCTGAAAATCCTGAAAGAAATGCCAACTAGTGATAAAAAGCCTATGAATCAACTAGATATGTGCTGAGCTCTTCAAATTCTCTGAATACAGGTTACTGTTTATGTCAATATGCAGAATTATCAGTCTTGGTGTATGATAACAATTAGTCAAGTAATCCAAGGGCAGGAATCAGCTCAAAAAAACCAAAGAGTTTGGATGAGATGGCTGAAGAAATAGCACACTGGCAACAGTACTTTGCTAAAACGAATGTTAAAGGACAAAAAGTCAAGCCAACTGCAGGCTTGAAATATGATAAACTAAAAAATTGGAGATTAATTTTCTTAGTTGAGAACAGACAGCAATTTTTTTTCTGTCCTACAAGCACAAGAACCCAAACACTGGACCACCTACTAGAGAGGAAATAAGTTTGCAAAGAATCACTTTCTTTGAAAAGAACATAATGCAGAGCTGATTCCAAGGAAGCCTGCAGACTGTATTTTCTCTCAGAAAGTAAAGGAACATGAGACAAAGGCTGTGAAAGCATTTGACATTACAATAAATATCTAAGGTTAGTGGAAGGACATTAAAAGTAGTATTCATCTCCAAATTCAACAGGGACAGATAAGGGAAGGGAGTTTACTTGGCTTCTGGAAAAGACAAGGCACATGTTAGGAGCTGTAAATCACTAGCATTATCGTAGTAGCAGCAATACTGTTAATATACAGTACCTTCCAGCAGACTAAGGCCAAGGCTCTGTTATGGCAGGTGCTGACAAACATAATGGAAAACAGACTGTAGTGGGAAACTATGTGTTAAACGGGTATCTCCAAAGGAATCTAAATTATCATGGGATTAAGACCAGGGTTACAATTCAGAGAGACTGGACACTGCATCACTTGATCGAGAAAATAAATACATGTGTCATTATTCATATTCTTTGTACCCTAAAGTGTGGTTAAATTCCAAAATACCTATCATATCTGTACTACAGTTCTGGTGGGACTGTACTTCTGCACTCCACCAGCACCTGTCACCTAACTTCTGCCTCTCTTCTCAGGTGCTACCTTTTACAGGGTTTTAATCTCCACATTCTGCCAAAGTCACATCTAGGAGGTACCCAACACAGACCACCTTGGGCACAAATTGTTTCTCATTCTGTGCTTGTAAGAGTTAATGGGCATTTTCTGGCAGATTACAGCAGCTCTTCATCAGGCACAGCATAGGAGCACTGCATACTGTGACAGAAGCCAAAATGCTCATAGTTAGAATTTCTGCGTGTGTAGAACTACATATTCACAGCAATTTTTTTAGGATCTGCATACACACTTACGACATTTCTGCATGCACACCCCTGGCATTTTTATTTTTCCTAAATGAGCAGATCTATGATTAAATTATAGTAGTTTCTACATATCTTTCTTAATGTTTAGACTGACTGACAGAACAGAAAGTTTCACTTCTGGTACTAAAAATAGCTCTCACTGAAAGTAAATAGTGATTAAAGAAACCATAAACAGTGCTTCATCCAGAATTAGAGCTACTTCAACTACTTCTTTCATAGAAACTACAAAAAGAAGCTAGGCAGACAGGGCCCTGATGTACAAAATCTGCTCAAAGCACAACTCTTTTTGAACATCTTCCTATTTTTGCAGGAAGTAATGCAATTATCAGAATAGGCATGGATCTCAAAATGTTTTTTTATTCCCATCTTTGACATTGCCAGCATGAATAAAAGAAAACAAGCAAAGAGAAACTGAGAAAACTCAAACCACAATCAAGTTGCAATTAGTTATTATGAAAGGCTCCCTTGTTATAAAACCCTTTATTCTAGATCCTGCTTGTCATTAAAAAGGGAATTGATTATTACAGAAGACACCCAGGGGCTTATGCACACTCTGAACCAACCAAAAGTGTGCAGAGAAAAGTCCTTGCTGTTCTTGCCAAGCAGAACAATGGAAGGATGATGTTTGGGATGTTCCTGTAGCCTCTCTCTTAGGATAATGTCCTCATTCTCCTTGAAGCTGCTTTAGTTTCATCAGTCCTAGCACTGCATTCAATTTTTTTATTCATGCTGGATTATGTTTCTGTGCTTCTTTTCTCCCTATCCCCTTTTCATGGTTGGGAAAGATGTAATACATATAAACACATGGGATTTTGTTACATTGGGTAACGTGTTGATCAATCACATAATCTGGTGTGTGAGCCACCCTCCACTCCTTCCACAAATACACAAGGAAAACCACCAGACTGTGTATCACCAGTCATGACAACAGGCAACACATTTCCCAAATAGCCCTTTGAACACATAGAGGTCTATGCAAGGTTTTTGCATTGAACTTCACAGGGTTTTTGTACTTAACCGCAGCCACACAATGCTTAGTAGCTAGTGCCTGTTTCTGCTGTATAGTGTAAAATCTAGGATGTAAGTGCTCACAGCTTCTTGGAAGTTTTTCTCCTGGGTTGGCAAAGGAACATGCTATAAATGCCTGGGGCGTCTTCAGTGATGAGCTGTCTCTTTATGTCATGGCTATTGCTCTTAAAATATATGATGGCAGCAGCTTGACATCCTCAGGATTTGAGGTGTTTCCTGAGCCAGGCACCATACAGCTATGCAAAACTCCTCTAAAAACACTGCTGTGGTGAGATGCAGGATAGGAAAAGAAGTGGAAAAGGAGCAGCAAAAGCTGATCATTGCAAAAATGATAAGTGATAGAAGAATATGTAAGAAGCAACAGACTCTGCATATTTGTAACTGATTATACATCTAGCTTTTGCCATTAGAAAGATGCTATGTGGTCTGTGACTCTAGAAAAGGAAGTTTACAAACGGTAAATCTTTTTAATTGGACAAGCTGAATTAACTTCAAAATAAAAGTGCCTTTGGGCAGCAAGTATTTTTATTGGTCCTCTCTTCTGTCTGGCTGAGTCATGTTGGTGAAGTTTGAAAGTGGATTTTTCAAGGCCTTGCTTCTCTTATGAAGGACAAAAAAAGTGTGGGAAGGGCATTCTCCAGACAACTGGGACCAGAACCGCTCTCCTGGAAGGGAATACCTGGAGGAAAACCATGGAAAAGGGCCAAAAGACTTCTAACTTAAATAATAAGCTTCCTTCATGTGTACAGAGAGACATAAGGGATGCACTCCATTTTAGAAGGAAACTCATAAATAGACTCATACCTATTTTATTCCAAGCACCATTTCACAGTAATTAACACTCACAGATTGCAAAGCTCTTCCAGCAGCTGTGATGCTGCTATTCTGTAAAAGTGCTTAGGAAAGACATGACACTGCTCCCTGCCTTAAAAGCTGCTGTCTAATAAAAGCAGACACTCATTCCAAATTGCATTCAGAGCACACGGGTGAGCAAAATCAACGTTTGGACAAACCAATTAAGGAAAACAACTCCTTGGCAAAGGAACTGTGTTTTTGCAATGTCTATGTGCCCAGTTCAAGTGCTTCTGAATTTGGTGCAAAAACTCCCTTGAGTTTTTGATAGAATCAAAAACTGATGCAAAAAAATCCCCAAGAAACAAATAGAAAACCAATACCTTGACCAGAAAAGCAAATTCAAAAAGCAAGTAACATACAGCTTGTCTTCTCTGGGCTCTCTGTCTTAATGTGAGAATCAGGAAAAGGTGCAGAAGGTCCCTTTAGCTGACATACATATTCGCAAGAGAATACTACCAGCCCTCAAGATTTGAACAGAAATATCACTTCTGTTCAATGTTGTCTAAAAGAGCTGTAGCATCTAATACTGAAACATCAAAGGAGTTAAAGATATCCCAGCAAAACTATTAATCTTTAAAGGCTAGAAGAAAGCTAGCATTTTCAATGCACAGAGGGATTGGAGATTTCTTTGCATTACCTTACTATTGTTCAAGAATGTGTGTCCATTCAGAGGAAGGAGAAACTTAAAATGTTGAAAAAGAAATAAATTCCAACAGGGCAACAGTATAGGTGCAATTTACTTTTCACTTTGTTTCTCTTGTAGCAAAAAGGCCAAAAAAATTAAGGCAAAAGCTGTGCAAAAGTAGATAAAAATACTAAAGCTTTTTTTATAAAAAGCTTAAATATGAAGATTCAAATACTATTTATAAAGCGGTGTTTTCAAAAGATCTTTTCATCAACCCAAAAAGGAACTCCAGCATTAATCATCAGTCACTTGTATTTAATTTTTTTCATACCCAGAGACTATCTGGGGGATGAAGGACACTCCTTATTGAGAAATTCCATGGCTTAAGAGAGGACAAACTGGCTTGAGGAAAAGAAAGAAAGCTCTTCTCAAAACCTCACTGAAGACATTCTAGATGACTTAAGATAACAAGAACCAGTTAACTATCTAATCAATAACCTAATTAATCACACCAAGCTCAAATCATTGTCTAAACCAGTATCCACGGGTCATACTCACAAAACATAAAAAACCCAAACAAAACAACAAGGAAATAAACAGAAAAATGGGAACAAGAGTTAGATCTTGATATGTATCTAAGAATAAAAAAATAAGTTATTGTCAGGGAAACAGTTCACAGATGATAAAACCAGAACTGTTCATCATAAGCATCTATTATATCCTGCAGCAGGATACAGGCTATAGCCCAAACCAAAAAATGTAACAGGGTTCTGTAAATAGCAGAACAAATAAAGACTGGTTTCCTACCATCTCTCTTGCTTGCAGAAGTTCTGAGGTGATTTATACTAAGATATCCTACTGTTTCTTTCTGCATTTCTCCCTACAAATCTTGCATCACAGTATTTGGCAGAATCCTGTAGACCACTCCAGCAAACATGTCCCAGAGATGTTATGGCTGCAGACTTACTGACCAGCTCAGGACTGTGCAGTAAGACAGTAACAGAATGTGCAGAATAATGTAATACGAGTAACAAGTACCTGCTCTTAAACCAGGGCAAGAGCTCATGGAGGCCATTTTCTAATACCAGCTCCACCCTCAGTTTCAGACTGAGTGTCCCAGTAAGAAAGATCTGAGGGAACCAGAAGATGTCAAAATTGCCTTTTCTAAGGCTTGAATATGTACATATATATACGTATATACATGTATAGAAATACAGACACATATACATTTAGCATTTGTGGCAACCCATACATATGGAAGGCAAAGACGTATGGCAAATAGAAGTAACAGAACACAGAGGTGTCTCTCAGCTGGACTGCAGAAGCAATATGGAGAATACATTCATGTACCAGATTTATCCTAGATGCCTCAAGGGATAATGAGCAAAATTAATTAAAATGCCATCAGAAAAGTAATGCCACTCATTCTGCTCTAAATTCAGGCATGGCTTGAGCTCTCCAAGGGTTATGTCAAAGCTGCAAGAAAGATGAGTATCTCTTGTTGGCTGAATGGGAGGCAATCAGAGCACAGGGGCTGTACATGGTATTTAACCTAGCAGTCTTTCAAATCAGCAAAATACTGAATGGAAAAGGAAGGAGTCCACAGTTGCATTAATGTCTAATCCTGTCTTTTCCAAGAAATTATTATCTAGCAAAATAGTCAGCATCCCTCCTTCAGCTTCATCCAGGGTGACAACATATTTATATATTTGACAGATCTGACGATCATTACTTGTCATCATTCATTGCAGATCCCAACCACATTTTCCACACCCTACTTTGAAAGTACACACAGATCAAAAAAGCAGGAAAATATATAAGCAATCATATCAATTCATTCTACTCTGAATCCTAAGCATTGGAAGGAGCACATTTGTCAGTGCTTATTCAGTTGATGGAAAAGGTCGACATGTATAAAAGAAACAGCTGCTACCACAGTGTTATCTAATCTTACTGTCATAGGTAGTTTTAATGTAACCTTCACATGGAATCTACTTTTAGAAAAATGGAAGGGCCAACTTAACGTAACAAGGCAATTGTGATAATAGGTAAAGAAAAGAGGGCTAAGTTGAATACTCTAACTAACACTTTTAGTGCAATCTAGAAAATGTCTTAAAGCAGCAGCAATATCAGCAGACACCATAAAGATGTCCATTTCTAGAAGAAAGGGAAGATTTAATTTCTTTTTTTTTTCTCCAAACACTCTTTTTTAAATAAATAAAGTGTATAAGACAATTATGTACAGTTCAATTATAGGGGAGACGCTACAGAAGAAGAAACTTCTACTCTCAGCAGCACCTTGGCTTTAGAGTGAGAGTCAGGAGAAAACAGAGCACTCTGCCACTCAGGACTCATTTGGTTTTCTTGGCTTTTTGGTCCAGAGCCCAGGTCAGGTTTCTAATCCAACATAGCCACATCAGTGGAAGGACACAGTCCTGCACACCCTTGTCAAGACACACATACAAAGCAAACAAGAGTCCATATTGGAACTGGACAGTGAGTTGACTTCAGGTCAGCAAGAACTCTGACACACTACAGCCAGCAAAGAAGGAAAGGATTTTCCAAGGTAAGAAACAGCCTAAAGAAGCAGATGTGTTTCTCTGATTTCAGGAATAAATGTAACCTTTGTGGAAGCCTTGCTTTGTTCCAAAGGTAGAAGTCTAATAAAAATGACTTTAAGTTTTTATTACTTTATAGAAGTCCTTTAGAGGTGCCTTAAAACCAAACATATGACAATAATTTATTTTAAAAGGCCCTGCTTGTGATTTCCAGGGGTGAGAGTGTGAAATTCTTTGTCTGCCTGCTTTCCCTTGTTAATGTGTAAGTTGCAAAGTCAATGTCGTGCCAAGTTGAGTGCAAGCTCCTTCCAGTGCAACAGCCACTAACCTTGAGCAAGTGTCACATTTCTGAACTGAAAAAATTGACATTCTGCAATGCTAAATAGGAAGAAAACAGGGTAAATCACCACATATGACTTTGTCACAATGCTCACATGCTTCTTTGCATACTTTTTCATGTCACCCAACATTAAGAAATTGTTGTCAATGCCAGACAGTGAGAAAATATTTCAATGAATATTGCAACCTGGGATAATTCACTTCATGAATAGCTGACAACTACTGAGCTTTGCTTGATCCAGTCGAGTCAAATCTATCACAAATGATGTACTCATATGGTGTGAAAGAAATGGGTAGTCTCTTCCATCTCATTTACTGGGGTCCCTATTTCCAGCCTAAACAACCCCAACTGTCTCAGCCTTTCCACACAGAAGAGGTGTTTCAGACTTCTCATAACTTTTTGGTCCTCATACACACCTGCACATCTTTCTTGTGCTGAGGGCTCCAGAGCTGGATGAAGTACCCCTGGAGGGGTCTCAAAAGAGTAGAGTAGAGATTGCAGAATTGCCTTCCTTGACCTGATGGCCACATCACTGATGATGCAGCAGAGGATGTGATTGGCTTTCTGAGCTCTAAATACACATTGCTAGCTCATGTAGTTTTTTATCCACCAGTACCTTGAAGTTCATCTCCACAAAGGTGCTCTCAACAGTCTATAAATTTAATCTGTTGTTGCTTGTGATGGACTCCATCACACAGTACTCAAGACAAAGAAGAAGCCCAACTGTACTGATGGCAGAGGACAAGACTTTTTTTTCTTTGGGGAGTATGATCTAAATAAATTCAGGATTAGAATGTGAACATGCTCAGAAGGGTCATGTCTTTGATTTTTAGCTGCCTGGAAGTAAAGCATCTTACTAAACCTGTCACATTGGCTCTCTTTACTTTCAGAGAATTCAGGATTAATTAAGATGTTTATCTGCTGGAAGGGACAGCTGACTTGTCTCACTTAAGCCATCCATCATTTGGTACAGTAATGCCCACCTTGTTATAGGAGGCAGCAGGCAAGGGCACAGGGCTGTTAGTTTTCCCAGATCTTTGTGAGGGACTCTGGGAACCACCTACCCCAGTCCACCAAGGACCTGCTCGCACGTGGGCAAAATCGAACAACCTGCAGTAACTGCTACCTGCAGCCCTCCTCACTACAGCCAGGTACTTCATCCCAGATGGCAACAACAGTGGATCTCACTGAGAGAGCTGAGGATATCTGGGGGCTGCTGCCACAAGTTCTAACCAACTCCTGAAATTTAACACTGCCTATATAAAGACAGCAAATCAGATTTAAGGAAAAATGGGATAAGCCTCCTGGTCTGCCTGCCTTGCAGCCAATACACTGCCCACTTGGGAATAATGGGTATTTCTCCTGTGTGAGTTGAAGTGAAATAGTTTGTATTAAGTTTTAGGGAGAGACAGAGTGCTAAACTGGCTCAGGAGCACTTTGGTACCTCCTACATTTTGGGGGGCAAAAAAAAAAGGACTCACTATTCTTTTTCTTCTGGACAAGACCACAATTCCCCTTAGAAGCTTTGGCACCACTGCAGGGAAGGTCTTCTTCACCCTCGGCCAGATATTGCATGTGCCTGTAGTGACAGGAGCTCTGGGGAGCATCCACTGAGCACAGACAAACACACAGCTTTTCTCTCAAATGAGCATAGGAAGAGCACATTAAAAAGCAATTTCTTATCAAAAATTCAACTTCTCATCCAAACCACAAATCATGACCTGACAAATTTCAGGCCTCCATCAAAATATGGAGGGAGTTATAACTACTCACAAAAAGTCAACACATTTATCAAGATCAGAAAACAAACATTTTCTTTGCTTGTTTTATCCTCAGAAATGCCTGAAATGTTATAGTCATTATTTTCCCAAACAAAATAATTAAAATAATACAGTTTAGGGTAGATACGCATCTTGGAAAAAATCATCCCAAGCTATCAAAGCATAGCAGAGTCATAAAATTTAAAAATAATAATAAAAAAAGAAATTAAATTAATGAAATCCTTTCAAGAGATGCTATTCCTAAGGGTTCTCAATGGGATTGTGAGTAGAGCCAAGCTGAGTCAATCCTTTCAAATATGTCCCCCACTGCAGGGCCAGTGGTGTGCCTGCCCTGGAGCCTGCTGAGCAGCAGCTTCCTAGTCCTCCCCAGAGGCTTGGTGGTCAGCACATCAGCTCTCAATACAAGGATAGAATGAAAAGGATGAACTCCAGGCCACGGTAGTGAATTGAGTCTAGTTTTAAAGGATCATAGAATCATAGAATAGTTTGAGTTGGAAGGGACGTTAAAGATACCTACTCCCAACCCCCCTGCCATAGACAGGGACACCTCCCAATAGATCAGGCTGCTCAGTGCCTTGTCCAGCCTGGCCTTAAACACATCCAGAGAGGGGGCAACCACAGCCTCTCTGAGTAATCTGTTCCAATGTTCCACCACCCTTGCTGTAAAGAATTTCTTTCTTATATCTAGCCTGAATGGATATGATTAATAAACCTACAGACTTTTCTAAGTGCATTATAAATGTTTCTCAAGGAGTTTCCCTTGTCCCTCTCTACAACAGACCCCCTCTGCTTTGGTGTGACACAAGGGTTTATCAGCTCTTTTGTGGGTAAAGTGCATAACTGTGTCATGGCTCATCTCCAGTCATAAAGCCAGGGCATGAACACTCACAAGAAACCCCTTCTCTTCTATCTCACAGTACACTGTTTTTCCTCTCAACCTGCCTTGTTCCCTCTCACTCTTCTCACAAATGAATTTGAGAGATTTTCCACAAATTTATGAGTGCAATCTTGCATAAAATATATACATTGTATTAATTAAATCTGAAAAAAGATCTCACAAAATGAGTTTTGTTTTTATAAAATAGGGCCAAGACAAATGCTTATCACATTGACATTACAATTTCACTGGTTAAAAACACACACACAGCCACACACAGAGAGAAAAGATTGACACAGTTACTATCAAAGAAGACATCTTTAAATGATAACCATATTCATATTTCACTTCGTGCAATGATACTTGTAATTGCTATGAGCAGAAAAATCTGCATTAACAACTAATATTCTTCAGGTTTAACTTCATTTTGTTTCAAACTCTTCAGTCACAGATACCTTTGCCCTAGAAGGACAGTCATTTAGGAGGACAACAGTTTGCTTTTTCAGAGCATTATAAATCACAAGAAGTGTTGAAGGAAGAACTTCACTGAAAGCCTTTGATGAAACATTCCTCTGAAAAAAAACAGAAAATCAATAAAATCTTTGAAGTGTTGTTCTGAAGTACAAGTGGTCTCATTTTCTGATGTGCTAGCATAAAACTGACTTCTGAGTAATTTTTAGAGAAAGAAGTAGGAATTGTCGGATTTTAAACTGTAGCCACAATAAAATCAATAGAAAATTTATACCACCTTTTAGATAAATGTTATGAGAGGACAGATAAAATAAACAAACACAGCAAAAATTTTAAAAATGTAATGACAGAGCCAAAGGCTTGAATTCAGCAAGGTACATTACATCTAACAGTAATTTTGCACAAGGGGAAGAGAGATTTGAGCTCTCAGCTCCCAGGTTCATGCAAATTTTCTTGGAAAGAGATCTGATGAAGTCTCCTGGCAGTGCCTGAAGCCACCTCTGCCATCTCACTGAGGCTGGTGTGGCTCAGGGAGATCATATGCATCCCATAGGAGAGGGCACAGCTGAGCCCACAACAGTCTGTGGCAGCAGACAGAGAAGTCTGCCTGCGGTTAATTAATCTCACTTTCTAATAGCATGCATTATTGTCCTTTATTGTACTGAAACCCTAAAGGGCCAGTGTTCACACTATACTCATCAATTTGTATGAAAGACAAAAGCCTTTAGCTTCCATCCTTACAAATGCACATGGACCCATTTTGCCCCAAAGACCTCCCTATCCATTCACTCTGTCTTTCACTAGAGTGCTATGATATCTGTGGAGGGGTGCTATGATATCCCAATTAATCCTAATCAACAATGAATGATCACAAAGCTCAAAGAAACTACTAAAGTAATTTGGAACCATGGAATTATACTACGTCCTAAAAAGGTTGCACAAGACATCATCCTTTCTTAAAGAAAAATTGCTAAGCCACAGCATGCAATGAAAGCACAACAGTTTGCCTTTCCTCTTCAGATGGTCAACAACATCTTCTGTTCCCAGGGTTACCACAGCACTTAGGGAATACTCTAAGCATTAATGTTTAGCTGCTTCAGAAATCATTTTAATGTTGCCTTGTAAGAAATGTTTTTGACTTAACGTGGTGTTTTTTATGCATGTCACTGCCTTTAGACATTTTCACACAGTTGTTCTTTTCCTTTTTTTTTTTAAGATCATAATTTTGTATGTGTTAATGCATCTTTGTGAGATTGCTATTCAATAAGCATTCCTTGGAGGGAAGGTTAGAAGCAGTTAGAAGAGACTGTTGTACCATTTTTTCTTGGCATCCATCAAGAAGAGAACAAAACAAATACTCAGGCAACTTCCAAGGGACCATGGCCAATACTCTCAATGCTCCTGAGAGCTATGGAGCACTGCCCTGTCCTTTTCTTGCAGCTACCACCTTCAAAACAGCCTGCTGAAGAATTGCCTCCGCTCCTCCATTTATGTTCCACATCTTGTTTCATTTTGAAACACAATTTCAGCATTGCTCCCTCACCGCAATGCTCTGTGCAGCCTCAGGATGAAATCAGTTGCAGTACCCGATGCTAGCAGCATTCATCTGTCTGCCCCACATCAGGCTTCTGGAGGAACACAAAGAGTCCCTCACTCAAACCAGCCTCATGTTTCTCAGACCTTCAGGCAAATAGTAATGTCAGGAACTATTAACTTTGCTAAATTCATTATGTATTGAGTGTTTTGCTTGGAAAAGCTCCCATTTGTAAACTTCTATGATGTCATGCTCAGAATTGTATGATTTTCATCATGGTGGGGAATCGGAACAACCCCATTACAAAATCAGAACAGGCCCATTTGTATTTCTGTATTTTTAAGACAAGTAATAGCAAATAATAGAGAAGAAATAGATCAGTAATCACAGTGAACAGAAGCAGGTAAAGACTCAGTTTAGACTGCTGCTAACTCATGTCACCAGATCATCACTTCAACAAAAAAATGAGACATTCCACTACATCATGAGCTAAGGGAATCCATGTAATCACATGAAATGATAGTATCTATGCCAGCATTAACATGAAATCTAAATGTTTTAAATCAAAGACATGGGAATTTCCTGTCTACTCAACCAGTACAGGGCTAATTTGTAAAACAGAAGAGATGCTCATGCAGGCAGCCACGGACCTAGCAACATCTCCAAGGTCATATAGGTGACTTTCAATACCTTTTAAACAATCTTTACATGCCTAATCTTTTAATGATCTTTAAATGCCTGACATGGTTAATGGGCAACAACTATTCTGAAGTACTGTGGAAGACCTCTCAACATCTCTGTTACAGCTCATTCATAACAACAGGCTTGAGACTACATTAGCAATTTTTTTTTGCCACAGAGCAGTTCCTAAAATATTCAAAATAATCACTGTGATTACTCTCAAGCCTGAGATGTATATGTATGGGTGATATATGAGATCTCTGTGTCTTTTACCCTTTTTCATACTCTTGCAAGGGAAAATAAATGATTTGATGCCCTCATTAATATTTTGCAGGCCAATAATACATGCTATGAAATGCAGCCGCAAGTGAGAAGGGAGTAAATGAACTTTCTAAGCCACTGACAATTAATTTTGAAAGGCTGTGTAGATCTGGTGAGCTCCTGAAGACAAGGAAAAAGGAAAATCTGGTCTCTGCCTTTCAAAAATATAGGTAATGAGCAAGTGAAAAGCAAATGAAAGTGCCTCCGACCCTTGTGAAGGCAAACAAGCTGAGCCCCCAGCCCTCTAATTCACCTACATAGTAAGCATACTGTTTGAGTGTTGCATTGAAGGAGTATCAAAAGGGAAAAAAATTGCTAAACTGTCCATAGGACAGTGACCAAATTGACATGGAAGGGCAGCTTTCTACATCACAACTGCTTTTGAGAAAAACAACAAATAACTTGAAAATTCATTTGCAGCATCCAAGAGCACAATGTTTTATCCGAAAGGAAGTGCTACATATGAAATGCTTGAGTTTGGTTTTCACACATTTAATCACTGACAAAAGAAAGACTATCCACAATACACCTAGTTAGAATTTTACCTTATTGGGTCATGGAAACCAGCGTGTCTGTTCCTGTGAAGACACAGACAGCAATTCCTTTGCTCTGACTCTGGCTTTTATGAGCACTTGCTGAGGTAATAATGATGAGGCTGTTACTTCATAACTGAATTGTGCAGTTCTGTGGCTTGTAAATGCCCTGCTGAATGGCTTGAATGAATTTGTGGAAAGCAGAGAGGGAGGTGGAATGGCTGTAGAGGAAGACTGCAACTGAAAAATGCCATCCTTCCTGCCCAGAGGTGACTCCACACTCTCTGACCAAAGGCTGATTCTGCAGATTAAAAAGGCACTAGAGATTTGAAAAATGTTGAAATGTGTTTTACCTCATTTTTCTGCATTGGCTTCAGCGTAGGAAGAGAGCATATGAAGGCCACATTGATTGTATTTCATCAAGTTACATTTTGCTCCCCAAGTTTATTTCAGAAGAACTGAAGTTGCTGCAGCTAAAAACTGGGTCTCTGGAAGAGTTTACTTTTTAACAGAAGAGAAGATGTCTGGAAAAAGTACTATCAGAGAAACTCAAATCATTACTAAAAAATGTTGTGTGCTTTATTGAAAAAGATAAAGGAGAAAATGAGAAATAGCAATGTAGCATTGCAACTCAGCAGTGCAGGAACCTGAAAGATGTGTTACAGCAGAAGAGGAAGGAACTCACCAAGAAACTCAGCAAAGACAATTATAAAGCACAGAAGATTAAACTATTTCTATGCCACATTCTAATCCTCAGGGTGCATAGTCATAGTCATCTAGGTTGGAAGGGTGCATCAGGGCATATGTATTCTCAGATACCATGCCTAAACAAGAGTCTGGAGAAAGATATTTCTGTCAATTAAAGGCAGATTTTCCGTCACTAGTGTTGAAGTGGCAATTTAATTCTCTGCCAAACTACAGATCACTGTGCAAGAAAAGAGGTTTCTTTTTTATTATTATGACTCTAAACCAGTCACAGCTGTCTAATGAAACAGATGTGGGACAACAGAAGTGGAGGAAAGTTCACTGGATTGACACTAAAGGAAAGAAATGCAAGACAATACACTATTCTGAAACCCTAAGTCAGTGCAGAAATGCCAAGAGCTTTCATGTGGGTACCCCCCTCCCTTCCAACTGCTCGATCTACTGACACACAAAGGCCCTGTTGAATTGTGCTTGCTCACTCCAGAAAGGCACTCGTGCCTCATGTGCTGCTTGTGCTCAGAAAGTTTATGCTGCCCTATCACAAGAAGAAAGAAACACAGTGATCAGGATGCTGCTCTGCCCCTCCCTCCCATCGTTTTTCTCACCTTTTTAATTTCCTGCCATCAAACTGAATACCTGCAAACAAAGAAAAGCTGTCTTCTTTTTCCATTTCCCGTTATCTTGTTGGGTATACCCCATATATTATATAGAATACTAATTCAGCGTGTAATCAGAGTACTTAGTCACAGTCAACACTCCAGTCAGTAGAGCTCAAGGGAACATACTTGAGCTATCTTTAACTATCTCGGCACTGATAGCAGGGTAGCTATCATAACACAGCACAGCATGCCCAATATTGCAGCTGCTTGAAAGAAACCACAGGTATTTCTAGGAGACCTGCAATCTCAGCAGCACTGGCAATCAGAGATGCTTTTTAATTTTCATATTTATCATAAATATCTCAAGTTCAGAAATGAAGACGGGAGGATAATGAATTAGAGAAAGAGGAAAGAAAACCAACATTCATCAGCTGAAGGAAGAAAGCAAAAGAGCTCTCCTTCATCCCTTAAATTATTGACATTATTAAGTGTTGTTATTTACCAAATTACCATGTAAAGCAAACTCTTGGGATAAATGTACTCAAACAGAAGTCAAGGGGGGGAAAAAGGCAAACTGAAGGGGATGAGGCTATCAGCTTGAGATACTTTCCAGATTTTAAAAATACATAGGACTGTGATGATAAACACTAGGAATTTTGGAAAGTCTTTAACTAAAGCTTGAGACTCAGAAAGAAGCTAAATTTGCAGCTGTGCAATGAACTCTTACACATTTGCTGACATTTTTTCATAGGAAAGCAAATAATCATATGCCTACTTCAGTGTGAAAGAGGAATATGGTCCTGGTCAGTAGCGGAGATAAATAGTAGGAGGTCCTCAGGTATGTACAAACAACATCTAACATTCCAGTCTATTTTTTCAAGATGATGCTGTGAAACCACAAACATTTGGAAAGTCACATTAGGCATCACAACAGAAAGAAACCAATCAGAAGGACAACATGACTTACAAACCAAATTCTGAACTCTTCAACTGGTCATCCTTGGATTATTTATCAGAGATCTAAATGCAAGGTTGTATATGTAGATAGATGAGCCATCAGTCAGTTCTTTCTCCTTCTGTTTTGAGACTTACAATCTATATGCACACCTAAAAAGAAACATTTTCACCAGCACATTTTCAATACTTCATGCACTTAATCTTAATTTTCACCCAGATGGTTTGCTTAGTCAGATAATTCATATGATCAATACATTATGAAGCAAAGTATTACCAGTATACAGTGTGAAAGATCTGGAAAACTTGAACCGTAAAGGTACCAAAAAAAGTGATTTGAATTATATTCCAAAAGTTGCACAAAGTCTCAAAACTTGTGTAAACCTAGAGTGAACTGACCCCTCTTCTCTCATTCCTCTGGATTACTGTATGTCAGAGGTCTTTATAACCTAAGCAAAGATATGGAATACAAATGAGGTCAAAAGCCAAAGTCCAACAAAAAGGATTCAATTTACAAAAGAAATAGTGCTATAAATAGTCACAGAAAGCATTCTTGGCAAGTACTCACTGGAGGGAGTGCCACTGATCCAGAAAGAGATACCAAAGATGAATGCTGGAGCTTAATTTTTTAAGAGATATCAGATTTTTAGTTGCTATAGCCTCTGGAGAAAGAAAGTGAATTTGATCATCTTAAAAAGACTGTGATCAAAAGCTCGAGTAGTCATAAAAAGTCTCTGGGGAAAAGAGATAATATGGAATAACGTAAATGTTTACTGTACTATTGTCTGCACAGCTTCTTATCAATAAAAAATTTACTTACCTGAACATGTTCTGGGGCAAATACTGTCCCCAGCTACACCATGGCCACTCAAGTGAGGTCCATGAGCTCATGCAGATGCAGAAAAAGGCAGGATTATGTTCTGCCTCCATGGATTAACAAGAAGCTTCTGGACTTGCTGAGGCACAAAAAGAGAGAGTATTGAGAGTGGAAACAAGAGGGGGTTAACTGGGAGGAATATAAAGAGGTTGAACAAGCAGCCAGGGATCAGGTTAGGCAGAATAAAAGCTAGCCAGGGACATAAAGGGGAATAAGAAGAACTTTTACAAGTATATAGGTGACAAAAGAAAGGATAGAGAGAATATGGGCTCTTTCCAAAAGGACAGGTGTTTAAGGCGAGGCTGGACAAGGCACTGAGCAACCTGGTCTAGTGGGAGGTGTCCCTGCCTATGGAACTACATGATCTTTAAGGTCCCTTCCAACCCAAATCATTCTGGGATTCTATGATTTATGGAAACTCATCATTTATGAACCATGCTAGGGGGATCCATTTGTAATAAAAGAAATATATGGAACTATCTAAATAGGCTGTTACCATTTAACTTTCAATATAAAATTATCTTTCACTTTTGGAGAAATGAGTCTTTTTCAGACTAATGTCACATATTCACGGGTGACTATCTATGTCCTCAGAGAACAGTAATATTAGAAATAATTATGAGCCATCTTAATTAATTAAGGCTGTTTTTCCACCCACTTAAGTTTTTAATCTATTGCTGCAATAGCCAATTGAGAATTGACATACTGACAGTAAGGAACTGATTTTATCACTGCTGGCATTTTATGAAAAAGCTAACAGCCAAACACTGGCTTGTCCTTGAGAAAGAATGGAGGCCTAAGAAAAAAAAGCAGAACAAAATCTGGTAACAGCATCATCAGATTGGAGCTCTTCTGTTTGGCTCCCCAGAGCCAAACTTCTGGAAGGTATCTGCCCATAAAGGTACAGGAAAAAGCCACAATGATATATCAACATTATGAGCATGCACAGAAGTCAACATAACCAACCTAGCCTCCCCAAAACATGAGGGAACAAACTACCTTTTCAGAACTGATGCTGCTGGTGTGCTGCACATTCAAAGCCACATTGTCTCCACATTATTCAAGCATCTTGTTCAGAAGCAACTACAGCTCTGCTCCTGTAAGTGCCACTGCACAGAATTACAGGATAAAACTTACTGAATCAGGAAAGGCGTGTTTATGCAACTGCACTTTTTTACTTTCAAGGATGGTGAAATGCTGGAACAAGTTGCCCATACAGGCTGTTGAAAGTAATCCTTGGAGATATTAATAATCCAGCTAGATACACCCCTTGGCAATCTGCTCAGCTGACCACACATTGAGCCAGGGGGGTTGGACTAGATTTACCTCACAGATGTCTTCTCATCTCCAATTTTTCTGTGACTGTGAGTGTTTTTCCTCATACTCTGCTTTCTACAGTGAAAATGGACAGCTTTTTAGGAACACAGCAATAAAGAATGTGTACATGCTTGCATAGACACAAGCGATTTACACAAGTAGAGCAGCAGATGCCTGTACAGATATGCATTACCTTGTATTTCTAACAGTGTGGAAATTGTACCTCAAGTTCTCCTCTCTACTGATAGAGAACAAGTCCTTACACAGCAGAAAAGCAGGAATCCTCTATTCATCATTTTTTAATCAAAAGAAAAGAATAAAAGAGTGATGACCACAGTGCATGTACCAGGAATGTTGGGAAGCAAAGTACCATTGAGCAAACCACATCTGTACTCTGGGCATATCGTTTTACGCTTTTCATGGCTGGAATGTGCTAAAGCAGCATGGCCATCTTTGCAGCCAGCAAATCAAACCCAGGGCCTCTGCTCAGCCTGATGCTGGTTCCCCAGGCAGCAGAAAGAATGGCTGGAAAAGCAGCCAAACATCAGGCCTCCGGGCACTGCTGGCTGGCTCTGAGGGAGCAGATGGGAAGCGGAAGCTATTTCTGGGAGACATGGAGAGAGAACAGTCCTTGTTTGTCACTGGGGTGAGAAGCCTAGGTAAGCAGAGGAATGGTGGGAGTGGGTTGCTGCTGATCTGGTGTGATGAGGAAGGTAGGTCACTGTGTAGGAATAGTGGAGATGGGCAGATGCTTGTTAGAAGAGCAGGTGGCCTTTAAAGTGGATGGATGTGATGCAGCCCTCCAGAATGGATCCAGCTGTCAAAATCACTCTGCACAAGTGCCTATCCCTCCTAGAGAGCACTTCTGATTAAATGCCTTGCTCCTAATATTGCAGTCATATGCAATCTAATTTCCCGCTTTGCCTGTCCCTTCCCAGATGTGATGTCTACCCTCTACAGAGTGTGCAAACTTGCAGTCACCCTGCAAGGCAACCACAGGTGACATAGCTACCAGTCTGCCAAGCCTCTTTCTGCAAGTTCCTTCCTTGTGTACTCTCCTCTTTGACCAGTAGACTGTTAATAATTCTTACTAACCATCTCTCACCCTCTCAAGTAAATTTTTCACATTAACTTTAATATGTTATTTATCTATGCAAAATTTTAATAGAATTTTCACAGATGCAAGCAGAAATGCCTACTACACAGACATAAGCAATTTCAGAAAGAGACCTGGCATCAAAATTTCTATTAAAATATAGATATTTGATTGACTCAAGAGATAATGCACTGGACAGTGACAACTAGAGGAAGATGCATATAACACTCAAATTCTCTGCACTCACTGTACCATAACCATAACTCTCCACACATATGGAAACAACTGTGCCAGCCTTACCACTCCTAAGCAGGATAGTGTTCTGGATGAATGCATCATAATACTGCTTCCAAAACTAAGTCAAACACCAGGTCCTAAATCCAACTTGCTTGCAAGACAGGCTTACAAAGCTAATTTCCTGTAGAATCTGAAGTGAGGTGCCACCTGCTCTTCTCAGCTGGAGATGTATTTCCACAATGATAAACAGCTGCTTCAGAAACTTTGAGGGACATTAACTTAGAACAATATAAATGGAGACAACTTGTACCAAAAAGTCACTTCAAAATCCATGGTCTTCTGATAACAAATGAAAAGTCCTTCCTGAGATGTAAATGCTCTCTCCAGCTAGTGACCCCATATTAGCATCCCTAATCCCTTAGGATCCACAGCTCCTGGGAACATTTTCCACCCCATGGGGAAACAATCCATCTCTTAAAGCTGCACAGTGTTAGACAGATGGGGAATGGAAGCCACACACTGAAAATGCTGAATACTTCATGGCTATCTGTCCTGTTTGGCATGACAACTGGTGTCTGCAGACAGCTGGGAAACCTCCCCACACCTTCTACCCCATGATAAGGCAGCAATAAAACAATACTTTGTAAGCCAAGTAAGTATCCGGATTTAGTGTGGACTTTCCTTCCAGCAACCCCTGCAGCACAGTACAATGGTGGGAAAGTGTCACAGTATCCATTCTGCAGCATAATGAACAGTAGAGATGGAAAAGAAATCCATAGCTACAATCTTGACGTCCTGGTAATCCAGAAAGTTTTACCACTGATATTACCATAGACAAATTTCACTCAGATCTTCTGACTCCTGTACACCCCTCTGTGCATTCCTTTTTATTTATTTTTTGGGGGGATATGAATTCACTTTTGGATTTTTAGGGTGTGGGAAGAGCAATTCCCTATGATTCCTCTTAGCTATGTCTATCTTTCTTACAAACACACTCTCTGTATCACAGGAAAACAAAGCCCTCTTCTGCACATCTGAATGGAGAAAACCCAAGGAAGATAGAGAGATAGGTTAACAATGTGAGATTAAAAGTAACCTGAAATTTAGCAAAAAGTCTGCAAAAGCTGATCGGTTTTTGCCTGTATTTAAACTGGCAACATGCTCAAGTAGCAGTTCAGACTTTCTCTTGATACCATCCAAAGGTGCTATCTCCTGAATCTGCTGGAATCAAGTCTAGGAACACAAAGATTATTCAGTGCCTTTAATCATTCAGGTAAACAAACCTCTTTGAGGTGAGGCACAAGGTAATGTCAGTATCATTATGCTTTGATCACCATGCAGCATCACTCCTGTTATTTTCAGTCATAAAAGATTCATTACTTTTTGCTAGCCTATCACTAACTTCTGGTGGAAGTTCTCTCCCTTGGCTGACTCTCTGACCTCATCTTTGATCCCTGCTAGCAAATTGCTCCCTGATCTCACTGCATTAACAATTCTGCCNACCTGAAATTTAGCAAAAAGTCTGCAAAAGCTGATCGGTTTTGCCTGTATTTAAACAGGCAACATGCTCAAGTAGCAGTTCAGACTTTCTCTTGATACCATCCAAAGGTGCTATCTCCTGAATCTGCTGGAATCAAGTCTAGGAACACAAAGATTATTCAGTGCCTTTAATCATTCAGGTAAACAAACCTCTTTGAGGTGAGGCACAAGGTAATGTCAGTATCATTATGCTTTGATCACCATGCAGCATCACTCCTGTTATTTTCAGTCATAAAAGATTCATTACTTTTTGCTAGCCTATCACTAACTTCTGGTGGAAGTTCTCTCCCTTGGCTGACTCTCTGACCTCATCTTTGATCCCTGCTAGCAAATTGCTCCCTGATCTCACTGCATTAACAATTCTGCCTTCATGTTTCCAGATAGCACAGTTCCAGTAATGGCACAGCCCAAAGCCATCCTTCAGGTCATAAACTTCTCAAAGACACCTGTGCCTGTAGAGGCACCATCATGCCTTTGAGCAACACAGATATATACATCATATCCACAACAGCTAATTGTTTTCAAATCATCACAATGCTTTTAAGAGGGTGGTAGGGAGCAATGTTTACAGAAGACAGTCCTGCTCTCTATCTGGCCAGTGCTCAGGGCCAGGCCATAACTCACTTCCATTGGGAGAAGCAGCACTGATGCCCATCACCTCCCATTGTGGGCAGTGGAGTGGAGCAACTCAATTTGGCTGCTGAAAGGCTGCAAACATGATGATGCTTGGTACAGTAAGGCTGCAGCCAGTATTATACACCATCAAGAACACTGGGCTGTTTAAAAGTCACAATGAGAAGACAACATGGTCTTCAGTGATACAAGGTCCTAAACAAGCTCATGCATAAAATTAGAAGCACTCTGTAGATTGTAATTTATATTCTCCCATGGAATTGAAAAGATTATTATTATAGCAGTAATTGCTAGGGCTCCTATATAAAAAGGTCAACCTGCAATTTCATCACCTCCAGCCCTGAATATGTACTAACAAAACAAAGAATAAACCACTCACATTTCAAGAGCTTGTAACTCCTCCAGACATGTCATGTAGTATACAAATCAGAGCCCAGCAGCATTCACTTGCCATGGTAAAACTAGGAGGCTGTAGGTAGATTTGAAGTTGAGGAGGTATAATAAAACTCGGTACATTTTCATGTCAGCTTGTTTCACATGCTTCAGCAAAACAGCTTTCACTTTTTCTTACTGAGAAATTTTGCACCCTATTAACCTTCCCTCTATTGTATCAGGAACATGAGCACAGCAACATTATTCTTCTGTGCAGGAACAGGAGGCCTGACCTGTGACTGGGGACTGATCCTTTTCTTTGATTCTTTCAGTCTCAGCACATTTGCAGAATATAGTCAACTTACAAACCGCATCCCTACAGTATTAAAATGTGTATCTTTATCAGCACCAAAAGGTGAATCACCTTACTGAAACAGAAACTTTAAGCCAGCATTGTCCCTGTAACATGGCAAAAGCTTCTTAGTTTCAAGACATTTCTAAAATTGTTAAATGTTTTGCAATTGTGATTGGAGAAAATGGAATTAATCTTTTTTCACATAAAAGCTTCAACATCTAAAATATATAATCAGGAAATGATACACTTGTTCAATGTGATGGTCATCTATGCCCCAAAAGGATGACACTGGAATTTTGGGTGATGAACATTGCAATATCAAAAATTATATGAGACTGAAGAAAAAAAATGAGGGAAATCTTAGTGCATTAAAAGCAATTACCAACTAAACTAAGATCAATGACATGAAAAACTACAACTCAGGAAAGCTTTTGCTTGCCTGAACTGTTTCATCTGCTCTCAAGCTTCAAACAGAAATCTAACCTGGAACATCTGAATTTTATAATCTTCTACTCTAATTTGCTTAGCTCACACCAAAGGCTTGCAGATAAATGTGTAAGTCACTTTACTTCGATGGCATAAAACCAGTCTGGACCTGCTGCAACACATTCTGTTACACAGCAGCAATAGACTGTAGGCCAGCCTCTGAGATTATCTCAAGCTAAAATGTACATTTACTCTTGACATCAAACATAGTACTTGTTTTATAAAAGGAATGCTGTAGTTAGCCATAATATTATACAAAACTACAGGGAAATTAACCTTAACACTTTTTGTAGAAGACCTGAGATCAAACAAAGCATGGAGGTCTGTTAGAGGTCTGAATTTTAGTGAATTCAGCAGATATTTTGGCACAAAAAACTATGAACAGGCCAGAAAATATTTGCTTCATCTGAGGCTTTGTACAAGCCAAACTGGATGACATTTTCTGTTAGTTCAATCCTAAGAAACTTATCCCCAGTGAGGTTTTCTAAATGATTGGGTAAGGGATAGCAGCATGGTCTGAGAATTTTGGCTGACCCTGCCTTTGTACCAGCAGTGTCCCACATTCTCAGCAAAGACAAAAAATCATCCTGCTCCAGAGGAAAACATGTTGATGAGTGCAGAGGTAAGTAATTCAAAAAACTTACTATGGATATTCAGAAAAAAAATTGTCACTTTCAGAGTAAGTTGATCTATACAAAATCCCTTTTAGGAAATTAAGAATGAGAAAAAATAAGAAAATCCTAACCTAAGGATGTGAATGCCTCCAGGGTACTTGCTGTACAACCCAGATGGACTCAAGTTCTTCAGACGATGCAATCCTACCATCTCCAAATCCACCAAAAAGCAGAATATCTAATTATGTATTGATTGATTTTAAAAAGCTATGTATGCAGAAACATATTCCATTTAAGAACAACAACCAAAGAAGAACATCCTGACCTGAAATTTCAGTCCCAAGAGGTTTTTGTAAGGCTGTATCCATGGTAATCCTGGTATTGACCTGTGATACTGTAACATCTTTAACACCTCTATCCCCACTAAATTCCTGTAAGACAAGGAAGTATTACTGCAAGAGAATATTCAGGTCTGTGTTACAGGAGGGATATTACCACATGGCATAGATGGCACTGTTTTATACCCATGTGAGAAGATAATTCTCCAACTCTCACAAAAATATCTATATAATTATTAAAGAATTACAATCAGTCAATAAAGATTGCAATGGAAGCTGTTGGGGTAGCAGGGGTATAAAATGTTCCTTTCCAAGTGGCTGTTAATTAGGCCTTATATTTATCACCTTCAAATCTCCTCTGGGCTACATTTGCCATCTGCACAGGACTTAACAGCAAACTGTTATTACAAAACTAGTACTAACCTGATTCCTCCATAATTATCAATTTTAGACAAGAAAGAGGAATTCACAGTAGGAATTGAAGCCTCCTGATGTTTTTGATGAGGAAGAAGAAGAAAACCACAGGAAATCATTATGGAACCACATTCTGACTTCCAGTCTGTGTCTGGCATATTTTGCTTACAATGACCAAATCTACTCTATAAGAGAACAAAAGGGTCTCACCATAGATACCATCAACTGCCTAAATGCTGACTGAGAGGAGAACTTTACCTGAAGTATCAAAAGCTATGGCAAAACTATTAAAAAATAAAAATACATATTTCAATAGTATTGTAATATGTTACAGGTGAAAGAATAATATATTGTGGTGGAAATCTGGCATGTGTTTAGGAATGTAAAACAGAACACTCTTGAAGAGAAGACATTGGCAGAGTCTCAGTTATAACATGCAGGTTATTTCCACTATAATATAATGCAGATATTTCAAACATTCAGAGTTTTCACCCAATCACAATGCTTTTGAAAATCCACTGCATTAGTGCACTGTTTATGGTAACTAAGGACAGACTGGGGCATGGGGAGAGGAAATTCATCCATCATGGGGCAGGGGGATGCCCTGCTCAGGGCAGTGACACAGTTTTAGCACATATTTTCACATGCAGCTGCAGAATTTCAGACTCAAACAAGTGAGATAATTTTTACTACCCTATGCTTAATACATCTTTGCCTTCAAAAGAAGACCAACATATATTTATAACCTTTAGCTCCTCTTTTCCTCCTGATAAAAACAAATTATTCTTTATGAATTCTTTATGAATAAATGGTGAAAACTTCTTTTAGAAAAATTTCATGTAAATTAACTGCCTTCTAAATGTGTAAATTCCACAAATTAGGTACTAAGTACCCTGGGCTTTAGCTTCAGAATAACAATTTTGCACAGTACATGGCATTTCTTCTTAAGCACAGCTAACCATTAAAGTAACATTAACTTTTACTATAAAAATACTAAGGCACTTACGGATATTTCCTATTTAAAAATGTGACAAACACAACTTAATGATAACACTACTCCCTGCCCCTATTAACAGACTAATTTACAAAGAAAAACATTTAATTACTTACACAACAACTCCTGCAGTGCAAAAAAAAGAAAGAAAACTTAATATACTTAACATCAGTTCAACTACCATTTGATGAAACACAAAGGCAACCTGTTTAGCTGCCTCTGGAACCAGCAGATCTTAAATACAACCGTGCTTTGTTTTCTCTCCATGTAGGGAAGTACCTAAATCACTGCTCTACACCAGACACACTGCCATACTCTCACAACCTTGCCAGAACTCGGTTTTATTACGGTCATTTCACAGAGAATTAAGGCTCAACCTCAGTCCTCTGAAATCAAGTTGAAGCCTTCCTTGCTGTCACCAGAGCAGCACAAATATCCAGTAGATGGGTCACATCACCTACCGGAGATACTGTCTATAGGGTCAGATGAACTGCCTCGCACAGCTGTGTAGCTCTTTCTATCAAGTGTAGAGGAAGTCCTCAAAACTAATCCTTAATACTTCAGATGAGCTTCATATTTTCCTGCTCATCCAAAACTACGTTACTGCATCTCTTTCCTGTAATCTGGTTTCTCTCCCAACTGCAAATGTGAAAAATGTCGGAACAGTGGTCTATGACACACCTGATCCACTTTGCTGCCAACATTGGTGTGTTTCTACTTTAGGTACACATCAGTGGCAACAATATAATCTTGCAGTTTCCTATGTGGTTTCCTTCAAAAAACCTTAGTTCACATGATGCCAGTGAGGCAACCCCTTACAGTAGGAGTCATTGACATGAACGAAGGTCATTTACTTGATTCCAAATGCAAAAAAAAGAGGAACAACTCACAGAGCTATTCCAGCTGACTCACACTGTGATAGCCCTGTTAGTGGAAAGTGCCTTGCAACAGTGCCAATTTTCTCATATCTAAATATACACATATTCAGCTCTATATATTTAAGCAAGAGGAAAAAACAAAGACGCTCTATTGCTCCAGCTATTCACCAGGATGTGAAGAATCTCTCACTTCATGAATATTACAAAAAATAATCAAGAGTTGAAACGTATATTCTTCTGAAAATGAGCCATAATTGTTCATAAATCTTTCAAATGGTCTGACAGTGCTTTCTGCCTATGGACAGGCTGTAATTGTTGCCTCTCAGTTGGAGTGAACTTCCAGCTTGGTGCTTGACCTTGTGGTCACCTCCACTTTCATCTCTGATAAGCAGACAAGAAGGTTTCAGAAAATCTGTGTTTAACACGTTTTGGCAACTCAATGCTATTTTGCTTTCAACAGGCTTCTCAAAAATCTGGCCACTTGTATGGTTTCACTCACTTCAACTATCCAGTATCACCCAGGGATGGAAACATACAAGTAGTGTGCTGCTTGTAAAAAAAAATTCCCCAAAAGCCTCCCTCAGGCCAAAAGAAATTCACCCCCTGCCCTTCAGCTGAGCTCTCATTCTCGATCTTGCTGGGCTCGAGTCTGGAGGCAGAGATTGTCTCCATGTGTCACGGTAGAAGGTGCCAGCCCTCAGCAAGCTCAGGTCTGGCACAGAGGCCTCAGCAGCAGGTGTGACAGCTAAGACATATGACAGAGGTGGAAAGGTTGGAGCTTCCAGTGTAACCATGGGATGAGAAAGCTGACAGGTCTGAGGATAAACAAGACTTGACACAGATATTTTGGCCACTGTTTGCTTTTAGGTTTGGGAACAGAAAGATCATCAGTAATGTTTCTCAACAACAAAAGCCACAATGAAATCAACATAGTGTTAGAGAGGAATGTGGGCTCTTGCAAACAACAAGGATTTCTAAGTAATAAATTCAAGGAAGAAGGCTGACACTAACTTGGTTGCTGACACCTGCTGATCACAAAGAATGAACTCTCCTGTTTGTATCACAGAATTAACTAGACACTTACAAAGGAAAATGTACCACTACTTCAGCTTTGAGACCAAGACAGGTACCATTTCAGACCCACAAAGGATTATTTTTCTTCTCTCCTTCAAATAAGTAGAAATTATGCACATGTAACATTCGCCAAGGTGGAGCGAATCCAGGCATAGTGGTCCAAAGCAGAAATACCTGTCACCTCAAGGCTTTTCCTGTAGCTAGCAAAGACAAGCTGCTCTAGAAAGGAGCCCACTTTCCATGCATTTTAGAATGAGATGCATTTACTTTTAAATGCACAAAGTTGGATGATATAAATTCCCACCAGAGTGTGCAATTTTTTATCTACCTCATTTTCCGACACAAGTTCAAGACAATTGCAAGGAACAAAACAGCTACCACAACAAACCAAGAATAAAATTGGTCTGCATCAGTTCAGGGCAATCCCTGGCTTCAGGTAAGGTCAGGAATTCCTGCAGCAGTGAATGGAAGGTCATCCTCCAAATTTCAGTCGGGTCTGTGGTGGGGATGCAACAAAGCTACTGAATTCCTGGCTTATGCCATTCCTGTGTTGAGGGAATTTCTCCTCTTGCCCCACTGCGGAGTGTTTGTGGCACTGCTGTGCTGACAGCAGAGCATACACAGACTGTCAGGAAAGAGAATCAGCTGCAGTAGCTTTCTGCATTCAAATGCTAAAAGGCAGCTGACTTCAGCAATTTCGTACCAAGCAAAATGATGGAGATGGGAGCCAAAGAGGAATGCCAAACTGCAGCCCTGCAGCCTCCTCTGCTACCTTCCTCCTCATAAAATGTTTGCTCATTCCATCAAACTTATTAAGCTATTGTTTTCCCAGCTCAGCTGTTTGCAGAAACAACACAGACAACACAGAGTTCCTGATGAACATCTGGGATCCCCAGCAATGCATTGCAGAAGAAAGAATGCTACATAGTGCAAAACAAAAGATGAAAAAATGTCAGAAGACATGGGGACATCCAGATCGTAGACTGTAAGACAGAAAAACTCCCTTTTTCTTGCTCACAAATGAGAAAGAAAAGCCAAAAAAGGAACAGTTTTCATAGGTAATAAGAAAAAGCGGACTGAAGTTGCTACATAATCCCTGAAACAGAACAATTTCAAAGCTTCATAAAGGTTTGCTGTAGTTTTTTGTGGATACTCCAAATACTGCAGGAGATGTTAATTTGGACACATACAGGGCAGATTGCAAAGAATGCACAATTCTTATCTGTTGCCCCACATCTCATCTCAGGGAAGTGTCTGAAGAAGACCAGATCTGAAGGAAAAAGACTAACATAAAAAAATACTATCACTGGCAACTAAATGTATGCTTAGGGATCATGTGCCTCTGCACAAGCTTCACCTGTCTGTCATCTAGGAACTATGAACTGATAGACCCTGGCTCCTCAGGATGCTTCTTGGCCAATTACAGGAGAGTAAGGACCAATTAAGAGGCCAAATAGAACCCAACCATTAGGTGTTTAAATTATACTATTGCATTTGAATACATTCGTCTCTAATAATCCTATTTAAAGTTAAACTGAAAACAATTATACCTGTTAAAACATAAAGTACTAATACTGGTTTAGATATACTGAATATTTGAAATAGCACATGCTTGTTGTCAAAGTTTTAAAACAAGTCAAATATCCAAAGTGATTTATTAGTAACAAGTTAAACAGATGACGGTGGTTAAGCACCTAGAATAAGAAGTGCTAAAGCAGATTCTGACAGCCCTAGTCTCTCCTGCAAATAGAGAGATAATGTATCTTTCTTGACAGTTTATTTAAATATTTTTGGTTCACTGAATAATTCATTCCAAGTTGAAATCAACTAAGAGCTGAGGAAAAAAACCAAACCAAAACAAAAAGCTTCAGAGACAACTTGCTTTCTAATTTCATCTTGTAAATGAAAGCAGAGTGTGGGGATGCGCACTGCAGCTCCAAATCTTGAAGGTAGTTATCAGAAAGAAACAGATCAAGCCATTAATTACAAAGTTCTTTTGTTTAATTAATCATTTTGTTTTAAATGATAACACATGTAGAAAAAAAAAAGCTAAAAGCAAAATATATTTCACATAAATAAGGTAGTTTTGGCTAGAATAAAAGCAGAAGAATATTATTATTGCTCTGGGAGAGCTGCATAATACTTTTTTTTGCTTTATGCAAAGGTATAGATTGAGGATTTAGTGGACCTGGTGTTTCTGGGTCCACAAAAGTGATGCAAACTGGAAGTTGCCCCTTGGTGTGGAGCCCTCAGTACAAAAAAGACATAGAGATTTTGGAAAGGGTCCAGAGGAGGGCCACGAAGATGATCAGGGGGCTGGAGCACCTCCCCTATGAGGACAGGCTGAGGGAGTTAGGCTTGTTCAGCCTGGAGAAGAGAAGGCTGCGGGGTGACCTCACTGCAGCCTTTCAATACCTGAAGGGAACCTACACCCAGGAAGGGAGTAAACTCTTTGAAAGGGCTGACAATAGCAGGACTAGGGGAAATGGATCCAAGTTGAAGGAGGGAAGATTTAGGTTGGATGTTAGGGGGAAGTTCTTTACTAGGAGAGTGGTTAGGTCCTGGAACAGGCTGCTGAGGGAGGTTGTGGAGGTGTTCAAGGCCAGGTTGGACGGGGTCCTGGGCAACCTGAACTAGTAAATGTGTTTGTTTGGTGGCCCTGCTAGGGCCTCATGGAACTACATGACCCTTGAGGTCCCTTCCAACCCGGGTCATTCTGTGATTCTGTGATTCTGTGACAGCCTGCAGAACGGGAGAGCTTTATCCACTGCTGGGGAAGGCGCCTCATATGAGGAGCAGGTAAAACCACAACACAACCCTACAGGCTCTCTGCTTGGTTCTCCAGCAGGAACAGCCAAGTGCAGAACCACACATAAAGGCATGTTTGACCTATGGTGTCCTAGGAAGAGAATCACCTGTGTATATCTCATGCTCGACACATGAGTACAGTGCTTCTACCATTGAAGCTCTGTTCTGCCACTAACCTGAACTCTAGAAAAGACACAGGCTTTCTAAAGCCTGCAAATAGCACTTTGCCCAGGGGACTTTTTGCCTTGATTTTTAATTTGTAAAGTAATAGGCTCTGTGTTTCCCTACTTTCCTTGAAGCCATGCATGTTAAGTGATGAAGCTGAGGTTTGGAGGGCATTCCTGAAAACAGAAAATGTCATATACTGAAATGAAATTGACTGAAAAGTTGGTACTAAAATGAACAGAGGTGTTCAGACGTGTCTCACTCCTCTCCTAGAATTCAGATCTTTACTGGATCACCACAATTAAGAAGAAATAACCCTAGGTGAAAAAGAAGAAAATGGGGAAAGTCAGCATGAAGGATTCCTCTTTAAGAGATCAGGTTACTAAAATATTTGCTTTCTGTTAAAATTCCTCAAGCTGTGTGTTTGAAATATCACAGGTCCATTATTACTCCTGAGAAGATAAATTTATGCTGCTTAATTTGTATCCAGAAGGAAAAAAAGAGGAAAAAATAAATTCACCTGACAGTTATGAAGTCATTTTTTAGCTCTGCTATACTACTGCACAAGAGAGATAAAGGGCCATCACTGGGGAAGTTCTAAATGCTGTGATGCAACTAGCAGCCTCCCAGGCACATCTCCTCCAGCAGAGCTGCAGCTCACTGGCTGTGCCAGTGTCTCTCTGCTGAAAATCAACGGCTGGCATTCTCCCTGGGAGTGCCTGGCCAACCTCTTCAACAATTTCATTTCCGGGGACATTCCAAACAGTTGTACTCAAAGATGCCACTCCATAAAAACTTCAAAACATAAGTGAAGTTTGGTCATATCAAATACAATAAAAAGATTACTGTTGTGACAGGCAGAAAGTTTGTTTGAATTGCATTGTTTGGCCCATACAAACCTCATGAAGTTCAACAAGGACAAGTGCAGGGTGCTGCACCTGGTACAGGCCAATCCTCATTACCAATACAGACTGGGAGGTGATATGATAGTCAGAAGCCTTATGGGAAAGGAGTTGGGAGTGTTGGTGGACAAAAAGGTGGACATGGGTCAACAGTGTGTGCTCACAGACCAGAAGGACAACTGTACCCTGGGCTGCATCAGCAAAGCTGTGGCCAGCAGATCAAGAGAGGTGATTCTGGCTCTTTGATCTCGTGAGACCCCACATAGAGTATGCATCCAGCTCTGAAGCCCTCAGCACAAGAAGGACACGGAACTGTTGGAGAGGGTCCAGAGGAAGGCCATGAGGATGATGTGAGAGCTGGAGCCCCTCTCCTATGAGACAGGCTGAGAGAACTGGGGCAGTTGATGACATATGAAGGTCCTCTGCAATCCTATGATTCTATGTAAAATCCCACTTCCTTCAGACCTGTTTGAGCAGCAGGAATTACGTTTATTAATGGTGAGCACAAATGCCCAAAGAACACTGGCATGCTTTATTTCCACTGGCATAAAATGGAAATTATTCAGGGCCTTAACTGTATAAGCAATTTTCTGTTCTCTAATTATTCACACCAAAAATATATGACTACAGTGAGACTTTGATTGCTCCTGAGATGCTACAGAGGAGAGGAGCAGTACTCAAGCACACCATCACTTCCTGTATATTCCATTGCTCACCTTCACTTCAGTGGTCAGGAGAAGTAGGTCAGTAGTTCATCACACTCCCACCAGTCCCGGTGCAGAGAGAGGGTCACAACCCCAAAATCAGGTACCTTGGGCAGTTAGAGCTCCTCTCTGCCTCCCCATGCTGCCTCTGCAGGGGACTGGTACCTAGCAGTGCAGGGTACCCAACATGGACCCACTGTTGTTAGCTCCAGCATCAGAATGACTGTAGCACTAGCTATGTGCCACAGAGGGTTTGAAATCAAGGAATCTTAATTCCCAAGTCCTCAGAGAGGGAAGAGAAGGTGCTGAAGCATCCTGGCTTCCCAATGAGAAGCAGGAGTAAGCTGCTTTGTCTGTCTTGCTTGCTGCTTCTAGGGCAGCCCTGTGTGTCTTGAGCACAAGTTTTTCCGACATGAGCAACACTCCTGGGCCCTTGCAGGTATTTCTGGTGAGTGTGGAGCTATCCCTTGCCAACACTTCAGCCAATCCTCTCAATTGGGAGCTTGACAATGCAACACCTCCCCAGGCCAGGCTCAATCCACAGGATTATCAATTATCTCATTAAGAACCATCACATTAAGGTAGAATTTAGTCTTTGAGGTAAGAAAAAAATCACTGTGGCAGAAGCTATAGTACCATGGATAATTAGTGCACCATAACAAAAACACTACAAAGCAAACCTGATTTTTTGGTAGCAGAGAAGCTCTGAAGAACTAGTGTTCCACATCTACAATTTATAGGAGTGTTAGGAGTTCAAGAGGAATTACTCTAAAATAGGATTTACTAGATGGTGCTAAACTTTCTATTAGTATTTTGACCTTTCCCATATAAATTCCAACAGGTATATAGCTTTTTAGTATAGCACATATTCCAAATATGACCACTGTGTTGGGGTTTTTTTTTTCCTAGTAAAAGTTACATGAGCTTGCAGCAGGCCCTTTATTCCTACAGAATTTATTTGAAATCTTCATCTGTTAGCCCAGTGGTGGTCCAAAAACACTTGAATGGTCTCACAGTGACATTTCTCCCTTCACTGTTAGATCATTCCAAAAGGTGAAACATTCTCCAGGAATGGCTGGCTGGCTGGCTGCCTAGCACAGCAAGGAGACAAAGCACCTGCCACCTCCATTCTGATTTCTGTAAGGAGAGAAAAGGGAAATCTATCCAGAAAAATACAAGCTGCGCTGCTTAGACATGCTATTGTGTATAGCTGCTGTGGGAAGCCATGGGGGAAGATCTCCAAATGAACAATCAAGAGGAATCAGGAAACACGTTAGCCAAAGACAAAAGGGAACTCCAGTTAGGGAGTGAAAGACCTTGACATTTTTCAGTCCTCTGGAGCAATTGGGAGCAATTACTGCCAGATCTGGAAAAACGCAGTCCTGTAGAGATGATGTTGCTGCATCTGCAAGGTCCCACTTCTGCTGAAGGGACATGTTGAGCAGGAGGACCTGGTGCTCTGTAGGATGCACCAATCACAGTAGGTACAAGAAAAAACACAGCCTCCTCCCCACTTCTTTCTCTTGAGGAGATAAAGTGAAGGAAATGGATCCAGCATTAAAAAGCCAATACCAGACACACACCCCATAATCTGGTATTAAAAAGAAACAATAGAAACCATTCAGATCTCAGCAGACACTAATCCTCATCTTGTGCACCATTGCTATGTACCACAAAAAGTACAATTGGTCATGTATTAAAGATTGTTTATATGTAATTTTAATTTTCTCTTTGTTAATTAGCAGGAGTAAGTAGGTTTAGAGGTTTAATTAAAACTGACTGAAATAGCTGTCTGATGGTTTTAAGGATTAAACCCCTTCCTAGGCTGAAAAGGGTACAGCATATTTGCAACACAGAGGTTGTGGGGAAGGTCAGACACTTCATGAGCACATTATCTTTCCAGAAAGTCAGTAAAAGACAGCTTTTTCTGCCAAAACAGAGCAGGCCAAGAAATGGTTGGGCTGAAGTTTAAATTACAAAGATATTCCTTAGTTTTCTATAGCCAGGGAATCTCAAGTCAAGCAGCTACTCACTTCAGCTGTGAGAGGCAGAAGGGCAGTCACTAGGGCACAACTCCTCACACCCTCATACCCTCTGCACAGGGACAAGATGGAAGTCACATCACAGTGAAGAAAACGGTTATTATGGAATGCATGCAGCATGTCTACAGACAGCAAAATCAAATAGATTCCATACAGCCTGTAATTAGCACATGGAGCTGACTGTTACAGGATAAGAGGTGAACAGTTTAAATGAGTTCAAAAAACAATTAGACGTTTGTAGTGAATGGATTCACCTCAAACTGTAAAATATGATGGTTTGGATGCAAACTACATACAGCTCAGCAAGTCTAAAGTATTGATTACTGTATGTTGGAAGACAGTAGCAGAGAAAACATTTCTAAATTTCCTCTGATTTTTATATTCTGACTCCTGTGTTATTGCAGTCTTTGCAAAAGTGAAAATAGCTTCTCTGCATAGAGACTGCTTTGTATTAGGTACCGACTCATATTATGGCCCAGGGCATGGCACCTGGCCCCTGTTCTCCTGCACTCATCAAGTCACAAACAGTTCAAGGGTAACTAATTAGCTAATATTGTAAGTGTCTTAAACATGAAATATGCTATATATCATCAATTAGTCTCATTCAACAAAACAAAACAAATTTATTAAACCTATATTTCTTTAGGAACTTCTGCAAAGAGGTAGGTGTTCAAGCTTCTAGCACAGCAATCTGACATTTTAAAAAAAACCTGTCTGTAGTAAAATACCATATTACAATGGTATGGCCTTGAGGGTGAGATGGAATAACTGCTGACATAGACAATTCTACTCAGCTTTCACATAGTATAGGCTTCAGAGACACAATACTAAGTTTACAGGGGTGCAGGTCATGAGTCACAAACTTACAGCAATGAGATATTTTATATGCAATAACTTCCAGATGGATCTCATCTCAGAGACTCACAAAGGCAGATATGACTTTATCATCATCTGCAGCAACAGCAGCTCATTGAAACCACTGCTTTAAAGTACTTGAATCTGGATAGTTGTAACAGTACAGGTGCAGCAGCACAAAGCTCAGGACAAACTATCTATGAAAGCATTTTCCCAGCTCCTTGGGCAAGCCTACCCACCTACCCTGAGCTCTGTATGTGCACTGGTGGCAAAGCATAACCAAGGCATTCCAAAATTACACTGGATATAGGCAAATGCAGTCCCTGCAGTCAAGAAGAAATGGATTTACTAGCTGGAATAAAGCTTGGAAGCCACTTGTCTAAACTAAATTAAATGTCTACTTCTCCTCTGTAGTCACAAAGGCCAGAATGACCAAGCACAAACCCAAAGCTGGCACTGTCTGTGTGAGAATTAGTATCCACTTCTGGACAGTAGATTTTCTGGGCATCAGATGTGAACTCCATACTTCGTTCAGGTTGTCTACTGTTTTAATTGAACCAAGTAATAAAGCTATCACTGTGCTATGTAAAAAGCCTTAATGTGGCTGCCAAGAGGGCAAATTAAGAGACAAAAGGACCAGTAGTTTATCACATGGTTTATTGCTGAGAAAAACAGTGCATTCGAGCTATTATCACTACTATGCTACAAGTTATAACAGGAAATCAATAAAGACAAGACAGAGAAATGTTCACGTTCATCCCAGAGGCACAGAAATCTCCTTTATGCAAAAAGAAAGAAGCTAATTGAATGGCTGCAGTGCCACTGAATGATGATGAAAGCCATGTCTATTAGTCACAGAACAAGTGTTGCTGCAGCAGCAACTGAACTTCGAGTACTTTAAACTAAAGGTACCTTTCACTTTATTTCCTAGCATACATGTATCAGGCTGTAGGATAATGGAGATTATAAGGAAATCCTCTACCCGGCAGAGATTCTGCCAGCCCTGATGCTGACTGGAGCTGGCATCTCAAGCTGCCAAAAGACCCATCTAACCCATGCAACTGCACATCAAGATGATCCCTGACACTGTGGCAAAGTGTGCTCTTCCCTTTTTCCCTCACTTTCTCTCCCCGGGTGCCTGTGTGAGCCGTAGCCATCAGTGGGAGGTGTGATGAGCTGCTCCTGGACCTTGGAGGATAATGACTACAGTCAAAAAACTGTCTGGAGGGGGGCACCTAGATACTTCATTCCCATGAGAATATTACTACAGGTCAATTATCCTGCTCCATAAACAGAACCCTTTTAGCTCTCCTGTACTGCAGCAGCTGCATGCCAGGATCTTTCCTTGAGCGGGGATGCTTGCTTAATGTTCTACTCTTCTACTCTTTGAGGCTGAGAGATTCCTTGCCTCAAGTAAGTGTCTCAGTAAGTGACTAATCACATTCTAAAAACTTTGAAATCTTAGCTAAGTGATATAAAGGATTGATTATATACAGATATAATTCTTTAGACATAAACCACTGACCACATGTGGGACTAGGATTGGATCCCACCATATCTCTAGAGTCCTCTCTGAGAAGGAGCTTAGAGAGTAAGAAGGTCTTTTCTGAACCTCATGACTCAGTGGGAGGGCTTCCCTGACAGGTTGTCTGACCCTGTCCTCTACACAGTAAATAATAGAGTGTACCTTGAGATCAAACCTCATATAACACTGTTGTTATTTATTATCAACCTTTGTTAAATGACTGTCTTAAATTAATAAATATTTCTTCACTTCTCTCTTATGAGTGAAGTTAATCACTCCACCCACGACAAACACTCCAGCTCTGTTCCTGAGGCTGCCATCCTCTCACCAAGCCCAGCTGTGGCACAGGATGTTCCTCCCTCCTCACCTCCTTGCCTTTCGGCCCCTGGGACTTTCTGCTGAACACTGGCACTTGTTATTAATACTTGGCAAGAAATATATCCACACTACAGAATGGTGGTAGACCAGTAACTGAGACAAACGTTTCTAAATGAAAGGTCAGTTTGTTCACTTTGGGAAAAAAAAAATGCTAAGAATTACTTAGGCAGCTGTGTTTCATCCACTGATATTGCAGCATCCTCTTGAGAAGAAGTGAAGGAGAAGGAAACATAAGAGTGGGTGAGGAAAGGAGGAATGAATGGGTGAAGACAGTGAGGACAAGGGTAGAGATAAACTCAACATACTAAAGTAGAGACATAAAATGGAAAAAAGTGGGAGAAAAAAAGCCAAACAACAGAACAACCACAAAACCGTGATGATGATGCTATTAAGTAAAAAAGGTTGCTGAACCTCCAGATCTGAGGGTTGTTCTTACTTGTCATTATATGTCCTCCAAAATCACTATTCTTTGCTTAGTTAATATTAGTACATCTTCTTTACGTTTTATCAATGAAAAGGGTGAATAATTTATTTGCTATGACTCATAAATTAGTCCAACCTATTTATAGTGCATAAGATACAGAAAATAGAACTGATTCATTTTTCCCCAGGACATCTACGAAATTTCTTAGATCAGATTTTGTATAAATACGCAATATTAAAAAAACCCTACAATTTCAAAGCCTAAGCATTGCATGACTACATGACATCAGAAAAGAAACAGGCAGTTAACGTTTCTCAACTACTGGAACCGATTAATAAAATGACAATAACAAAGTACTGAAAAGTGGTAATGTTTCATTCCCCCCACCCCTCCATTATTCAGTCAGCTTAATCCTGTTGTTTTCACAAGTAAGGATACATAAAAAAATGACAATGGACTTTCCAAGACTCTTTCAAAATATTTCCAAAATACATGACATACATGGAGTGTTTAATGCTGTTAAAGAAAGAAAATACAGTTCTTCAGGATGGCTTCACTTTTTGTTTAACCTCAAGTAAGCAGTGAACCAAATTCAATTAGATAAATTTTATTTGACAGACCCCATCTCTCATATTCTTATCTACTGCCACACAAAAATCACCATCCATTGGAGGAAGACTTAGAGACTGCACAACCAGGAGCTCTACCTTTTAAAGGAAAAAGGCAGTGAGGCCACTCATGATCACACTTGAGTCACTTTGACCCACTGTTCAGCCTCTGCTACCACCCCCAATAACCCACTTTTGCTTTCTGATTTTCTCTGCCCTGTGCTGTGCAAGAGTTAAGGCACCAGAGCCACTTCTACTAAATTACAAGGAAAGGCAAATTTAATCTAGGCTATTAAAGTTATTCAGGGGGAAATGGAGCTCTTGGTAAATACTGTGGATTCACATTTCTTTTCCATTTCTCTTCCATTTCTCATGCATCCTCTACTCTCTATCCTTTTACAGAATTTTCTATCATGTTACATATATGAAGTTCTTCTACCAGCAAGACACAAATACGGAAACTGGCAACTCATGGTAGCTTTCAGTTTTTCCATGCTGTCCTCCACATTGGCCACTTTTAGTCTCAGTTGTGCAAAAATTCAGATGTGCTACAAGCCCTTCAGAGCAATACATAATTTACAAAGAGATGGAAACAAAGAAAAAAAAAGTAATGTAAACCAATATATTCTCCCTAAGGACACAAACAAATAAAATAAGGAAAATAAAAGACAGGTCATAGATCAAGGAAATATCCTAAGCAAATTTTTAATTGAATGGAAATAAATAGTGAGCTAGCATGCTCTGAAAAACTAATTGTCAAGGAAATGCAGACTTGCTATGCTAAAACAATCCCAGAGGACAGCAGAAGGTTAGCCAGAAAAAACAGGGAAACAGAGGGGATTAATAGCACCTTGCCTTAACGCCAGCCTGAGGTAGGGTAAAGCTTCCCAGGATGAGGCTGTCAGTCTTCATTGCCCAAAGAAAGAAACCAGATGACCAGCTCCATGTACACACTCCTTAAATCATTAAGTGAGATGAATTCTAATGTGTCACTGTATCTTCTCCATTTCAGCGGGACATTCTTCAGCAAGACCCAAAAAAAGGCAGCTTAAGAGACCTACATGTGCCTACATGCGCCTTTCAACCTTCTGCAAGACCGCATTCCATTGAATCTCACTGTAAACAAGATGATAACACTTTCTATTTTTCATCTTTTCTGGCACACTATTTCATCAGAATTTTGCTTGTAATCACAAATTGACAACACATGCTAGCATTTTCCAGTGTAATATTTAACACTGCACACAAAGAGATGTCTGCCAAAGTTTCGCTCTTTCACTGGCTTGTTAGGCAATGCTAGAAATATTCTCCCATCAGAAAGACTGACACCTCCACACTCTACTTTTTTGAGAAACTATCTGAAATTCACTCTTTCCAGAGTCTGCAGGAGACTCAACCTTCCAGGAGTATCTTCTTGTTCTTTGAAGGCTTCATTAAAACAATTCATACATCAAAACAACTTCCAGTTAAGTTCCCAATGTCCTTTTTTCCAGAACATCACCCTACAATCATGCTACGCTTTACCACAACTCCAAGCTTCTGCTGAGCAAGAGCTAATGGCTCACAGGGTGGTTACCCCCAGGGCAAACCCTGACTCATGAAGCCACACCAAATCTGAAAGATGTTCATGCTGGAAGAGAGGCCCACTGCACATACTCTCCAAACCACATTTACAGAATTCACAAAGGAAGGGGGGGAAAAAAAGCTTTCCACATAAAATCCTGTCCTTTGGAGCCCCAGACTTAAATAACTGTACATCTGCTGCTGTTCTATGAAATACCGACTTTCAGGGACTCAGAAGCATGAATTTCCCAGGGTCCTCTCCTCCCCCAGGTTTTATGTCAGACTTTCTTCAGCAGTAAGGAGGATAGACGGGAGCAGAAATCAGAGGGAACATGAGAAGTGGAAAGCAGGAGATACGTATTCCCACTTTGCTGCTGGAAAATAGCTAATTACACAGTTGTCCCAAATGGAAATGACCCCAGAAGAATGGGGGAGGGGTGAAGGAGAGTGCATATTTTTGCACATGGCAACAATTTTCACTTAAGGATCCAAGGTATAAAGCAAGGTACATACTTCTGGCAAAGCAACTGTGTTGTGACCATGCTTCTCTGAAAATCACCCTGGAATACACCTCACATAAGAATAGCAGGACTATCTGATTTCACGTTACATCTATTATGAAGTTTATTAATGAAGTGCAAAGTTGTCTTTAAAAATCTGAATTCCGGCTAGTCACATAGATGAAAAATCTGTATAAAACTTATATAAAGCACAAGTTTGTCTTACTGCCTTAAAAAGCTGGGAGTAGTCCTTCATACTAGAGCAAGTTCACATATTGAAAATTTTCTTAGCCAGTACACATCTTCTGTTCCCATTGCCATCACTGCAAATATTTATATTTGAGGCACAGCAAACTGCTGAAGTTCAATGACAAGTCTAGACAAATTCAGACTGAAGATGAGATCAAACTAAATTCTGAACCAGGGGAATAACTTAACAACTTATTCTAGCTGGTTCAAGTGTTTAAAAACAGAATTTTTAAGCAATGACACAAAAACTTGCTTTAACTTAACCAGAAATTTATCACTGCAATGAAGTAATCGTGGTGAAATATCAGATTCTGCCTAGTCAAGAATGCCAGATTAAATCTAGTGGCTTCTTCTGAACTACAGTTTTTCAGTAACTCCTCTTTTAGGATAATTACTCTGGGATAAATTGACCTGTATTTATAATAATGAAATAAATCCACCACAATTGCATTACTTTAATGGACACTGCCACCATTATAGGCCTAATGCATCAAGCCATTCTTTTTCTTTTGTAGCACCTTACTTCTGCTGAAATCACTTAAGCTGCTGGAGCATGAACCACGAGAAACATCCTGAAGACAAAACCTGGAGTCTTTGTTCAGAGCTGAAAGAGATGGTGAGATCAGTCTTCCTAAACAACATCAATACGGTGATCAGCAGCCAAGTGGAAGTCATGATAATACACGGGAAAGGGTAAGTAGGCTTCAGTGTACGAGAAAGGTTCCTCAAAACCATTCCACCCTAAAAGGTAATCATGCTTCTTTCATTGTACTGCTTATGTTAGCCTTATTCATTCTTAAATTACAACGCACCTCTCAATAGAAAGCAAAAAGATTAATAATACCAAATATATTACATTGTTCTGAACAAATGCAAATATTTGCCATATTTCACCCTGTGGTGACATGAAAAATTTGCAGAGAGCTCCCTTAGCTGTAGCAGCTGGCATGCAGTAGCATAATCTGAGATCTTCTAAGTGTGAAGACTTAGAAGCAAATTTTCACCTTTAGTCAACTAGTTCACAAAACTTTTGTAATCACACCTTTGTTTACAATGCACATGCATGGACACAAAGAAGCCTAAAGTTGAAATCAACAGGATGGAAGTATGTGCTTGAGTGTTGCCTTGATTCAGGGACAAAAAGCAAGAGTCTTAAAAAGAAGAGGTTAAAAAATGGGTATTGGAAGGTGGGTACACACTCTTATGGAAAATTCTAAGTATTTAATACCCAGTAAATAACAACAGTCAAATGAGCTCACTTTCTTCCACTTAGGTCAATCAAAAATCTAAGAGATTGAGGTGCACGCAGTACCTACACATACCCACCTCAAAGAATTGTAGATGACTGATATTTCAAGAATATCAACACATTTACATTTGTTGCTGTATCTGAACAATGATTTTAAAGATCAAACCAAAAGGGCAGAGAAGAAAGCCATCTAACAGTTCTGAACCTCATGAAAATATCAAGGAAAAAAATAGACTAATGCAGGAAGAGAACCGAGTACCTCAGCTTTACTGAGGTACTTTTAAGCCTTCAAGGTGCAGACTAAAATTAAGGTACAAAAGCTATTATTATTTTCAGTTCCTTCATTCGGAACTGTCCTTTCCCGGTGGAATGCTCTTCAGACCAAAATATGATTTATGATGAGATCCCCAGGATCAGATCACATACAAGTGAGTTTATTCAGCGTGTCAACAGATAATCAGTGGGGAGGACTTACAGCCATTGCTTGTCCAAATCGTTATCTTCAACATATTCTACACATCTGCCTTTTTTATTCTGTTTAATCTCAGCTTGTTAGTAAGAGCCAAGAAGAAACTCTTAAAATTGGTGGTTTGTATGTCTCGGTAGCAGCTGCTGTATCAGTCATTCAGCCTAGTAGCTTTCTTGGGGTAATATTTGTGCTGAGTTCCTCAGTGGGCAGCTTAAACTACAACAGGCACAGACAATTTTATAATATTAGATAAAAAAAACATCTTTTTTATAATAGATTTTAAAAATTCTTTTTGGATTCATAGCCCAAGAAACATTCAGCTAATTTAATGATAGTTTCTATTCAACTTCATTTAGAACTAAGTTCTGCACACTAGAAACAAGGGTAGAAATGTCAGTATCTTCCAGGGCACATGGTCAAACCCAGAAATGTTTTAGCATTCCTCAGAACTTATTAAACCATTTGTCTCACATGAGATGCAATCAAATGCACTTTAGAAATACTCCAAGTCAGGCCTTCTACCACTTGAACTTTCTTAAGTGAGTTTATTGTGAAAATAAATCTTTACAAGACCTCTACAGAAACACTGTTTTTCAGTTAAATTGGGTTCCATCATCTATTCCCAAAGAGGGTCAAAGAAAGCAAGCCATGGTAGCTTTTCTTACTGTGTTATTTATACATCCTCTTACTTTTACATTTCTATTTACTAATTCTTATGTCCTGTTTTTCTGTGCTGTTTTTTTTTAACCTAAATAAAAGATGCCTCACAGTTGAAAGACAAAGAAGCCAGAGTTAAAGTATCTAGCAGACATGTCTGTATTTCCTCAGGTTTGGATTTTTGGTTTATCAGAATCTAAAGCTTGTCAAACTTAAAAAAAAATGGTTAATAACTATACCATTTAGACCTCAAGGTATTTGTGGAGACAAAAGTCCAGGCTTGCAAATAATTTATTTACAGCAGTAGTTGAAAGGAAATAAAGGGCTGAATGCGAATGGGCTGGGACCTTTAAGAGCATGAAACAGAGCATGCTGAGCTACAGTGTCTTCTTCGTGTTGTACCTTGTAGACTCACAGTCTTCCTACTAGGATAAAAATCTTAGTCTAATACCAAAAAGTGATTTACATCTCTGCTTCTCCCATGCAGTCTGTAATCTATGATTTGTCTTATGTGTATGTTCTACTTCTAGATGGGAATTATGTATTAATTGCCTTTACTGGAAAATTTAGATATACACACTTTATGTCCATTTTTAATGGACCAGAACTTCTCTGGACTCGTTCTTAGCTTATTTTGACTATTACAATTTTCAATAAGAGATATTCCTTTGCTCTTCTTTATCAAGAAGATAAATTGCCTCCTTCCTATGACTCTGCTTTTCTTCTTTCATGTGTTTAAATTCTACTATCTGAAATACTCATAGCTCTCTGAGAAATAAAAATATGACTGGATGGGGATTTCTGAAAGCTCTCGATACTCTATTCCCATTGAAGTCACTGCTAGTTTTATCCCATGCTCCACTGGGATGAGAGCTCAGGCAGCACTGAGGCCTAATTTCATCTTGTAATGCTTTCGTAAGCGGACTTCTAGGTAGGCACAAAATCTATTTTTTAATACTTCAGCATTCAATAACATTACTAGTGCGAATTTGCTCAATGTTCATATTCCCATTTGTGAGCTACCCTAATAACTACTGAACCCACTGGCTAAATTGAGGATAAAGCCTCAAAGGTATTTCAGTTCTGTATGTTTTCTGAAGACAGGCAGGAAAATGGAGGGAAGAGAGCCTGTATTAATACCTCCTTGGGAGCAGGGAAGCAGCATGAGCCTCATCTTCATTGCTTTGCAGGCAATCCAGAGGGAGAATGTTACAGTATGCCTTAACAGGTTCAAATGCAGCTCCCATCTCCCAGCAGAGCCCACCTATGAGCTACAAAGCCTTAGGAGATCAGGTTGCATTACTTCTGCTGTCCAAAGAATTACATTTTATTTGAATTCAATATATTAACACTGTAAAGTTTGAACATTTTATACCTGCATTTAGATAGGTTTATTTTTAGGAAATATATTTTAAGTCAAATTCTAAAGATGTGTGCAATTTTTTTTTTTTGCTTTTACGTCTGCTAATCAAGAGAAAATGTTATCTTAGAACACATGAGTGTTAGATAGCCCCCAAAATACCTCCCATTACACAGTCTCAGGTACAGAAATACACTTAAAAATCAACGATTACATGACTATAGCCTTAAGTCTAGGAAGAAGACCTGCAGCCACAGCTCTCGGTCAGCATCATGTCTGAGTGGGTTTGGTCAGCACGAGGGAAGAGAAAAGCAAAAGAGGCCTCAGTCTGTGACTAGTGGAGTCCCTCAAAGATTGGTACTAAGACCAGTACTGTTCAGTATATTCATCAATGACTTAGATGAGGGACTAGAATGCACTGTCAGTAAGTTTGCAGATGACCCAAAACTAGGAACAGTGACCAACACACCAGAAGGTTGTGGTGCCATCCACATAGACCTGGACAGTCTGGAGAGATGGGCAGAGAAAAATTCAATGAAATATAACAAGGACAAGTGTAGGGTCTTACCCATGGACAAGGAGAACCCTATGTATTATTATAAGCTGGGGACTGAGCTGTTAGAGAGCAGAGTAGAGGAAACGGACCCAGGAGTCCTGGTGGACAGCAAGATGATCATGAGCCCTTGTGCACCAATGTGCCCTTGTGGCCAAGAAGGTCAATGGCAATGGCATCCTGGGATGTATTAGAAAGGGTATGGTTAATAGGTTGAGAGAGGTTCTCCTCCCCCTCTACTCTGCCCTGGTGCACATCTGGAATATTGTGCCCAGTTCTGGGGCCCTCAGTTCAAGGACAGGGAACTGACTGAGAGAGTCCAGCCCAGAGCCACAAAGATGATTCCGGGATTTGGGCATCTCCCTTGTGAGGAAAAGCTGAAGGAGCTGTATCTCCTTAGCTTGAAGAGGAGACTGAGGGGTGACCTCATTAATGCTTATAAATATGTAAAGGGTGAGTGTCACGAGGATGGAGCCAGGCTCTTCTCATCTATCCAATGATAGGACACGAGTCAACAGGTGCAAGCTGAAACATAGGAGGTTCCACAGAAATAAAAAACTTTTTCACAGTGAGGGTGACAGAACTCTGGAACAGTATGCCCAGAGAGGTTGTGAAATCTCCTTCTCTGAAGAAACTTAAAACCCACCTAGACACCTTTCTGTCTGACCGGATCTAGGTTTCCTGATCTACCAGGAAGATTGGACCAGATGATTTTTTGGAGTCCCTTCCAAGCACTGACATTCTGTGATTCTGTGAGCCGAGCAATGAAACAAATGAAACAGCAAATGTTTAGAAGGTAGAAAGGTAATAGGCTCACAAAGTGCAGATTTATGTTTGCACCTACATGTTCATACAATCAGCCTGCATGCAAAGTATATTCATAGGAATACCAGTACAAAAAGATTAATTATGTTCATTGTAGTCTGAGAGTCATTCAACCAAGCCCTTTTGCCCACAGTACTTACAACTCTGCAGCAACCTCTGTCTCAACTTTCATGACTGTCTTCCTTCAACCAGGCATTGCTGAGAGCTACTTCTTTACAAGCAGTGATTTCAGACCCTGCCAGAAACCTCTGACAAATTAATTCTCCATGAGTCAGAGCCCAGTGCCATTATGAAGTCTAAAACATCTGGCAGGGGCGGTACCTCTGGCAGGGTTGACCTCTGTACATATAAAAAACCAAGATCTTGTGTATATGTTTTCTAGTTTTAGTCTATAGAATAACTGCCTGTAATCTTGGGGAAAAACAATTAGTGAAAAAAAACAGGAAGACAAATCTAATCCTAAAAGTGCTTTATTATAACAGTATTGTCAACCCTCCAAATTTTATTCCAAGAGCTCACACGTCTATAGTGATGTACTTATATCACTTGTTAGTTGGAAATAACTCATATAATGCAATTGCTCATCATTCTAAAGAAATACTTAATCTTACACTCAAGATGCAGCACTTTGAAGACATCAGGAAGATTTAACTTTTCTTTGTTATAGAGTAAGAAAAATTGGAATATTCTTAGGTACTTCTCTGAGCTTGCTGTGCTACTGACCTACCTGCCCTCGACCTGCTCTGCATTATGGCAGCACATACAGAACATAATTCATCCCTGTTGAAAATGGGTATCTAAAACAAATGGGCTGAACCATTCTCTGTCAGTGCTGTTCTCTCCCTCTCAATTATATGGCAAGCTTCAATAAGATGCCCCATTTTTCAAACCACCAAAGCTTGAGAAAAGGAACTTTTTTCTCTATCAGTTATGTTTCTGCCTCATTCAAATGCACAGTAAGGTAGACTGAATCTAAATGTAAATGTGTAGGAATCTCTTCAATATAAGGCTGACACTTGCATACAGATCTAAATACCTAGAGATGTTTGTACATACCTATATATACACACACAGATGAACTTTTCGAAGGTCTGCAGCCAGGACCTGAGATAAAGTGACTGACTTCATTACCTGTTTTTCTGATTCACCATGGAGTTGGGAAGATGGATTTATTCACACCTAAGATTTAAGTTGGGGTTTAAAGCTACTGGTCAGAAGCTTAGCATCCTACCTTCAATCTGAGTTTTCATTTTTTACTGTTCAAGTTTGTTTGTTTTACAAGAATATTTAAAGACAGAGTCATTAAGGACATATTAGTCTGCAATTAAATACAATTTAGCAAAAGATGTGGCAAGTTTTTCTAGAAAATGAGCTATGCCTAACAATATTTAAAGCTACTTTGTCTTATCACACATTTATTGCTCATCCTGAATTTTGTGATCTTTTAAGATGTCAAAGAACATATTCTTAATAATGAAAATTATTGTGATTTGCATCAAGCTGCATTTGGATAGAATCAGAATTCAATTTAAATGTGAATATCCCAGCATTTTAAATAGGTTTTATATAAATAAAATTGCCTTAACTGTGTTGAAAGCATCAGAAAAAGAAGTAGCATCACATGCTTTGTATTCAAGTCTCACTTGGTAAATAAGAAAATACTGCCTGTTAATAAACTACCATTGCTCCTATTCACACAATCCATATTTCTGAAATAATTCATAGGCTCCAAAATAAAATAATGTGCAAAAGCTAAATTCTGTTGTAAGAATTTGTGGAGCTATTTGTATTTTGGATGTCTTTCTCTTCAATGCTGCCTTCATACACATGTAATTGTGTTTTACTTATGGATCGAAAGAGAAAACAAATCCTTCTGTTTGTTTTCTGGTTTTTTGTAACCCAAAACTGACTTCTCAACTTTGAGGCAACAGAAAAAAAATGGAAAAAAAAGACTCTACACTTGCCAGGTACATTGAAACCAAGAATAATGAAAGCAAAATTTCTGTGTAGTAGAAATTGGAGTTTCAGATTTTGAAAAAAAATGCAGCATTCAATCTACTGTAAAATATAGAAACTCTGGGTATTTAATGAACTACATCTTACTGTGATATGCTTGTAAAGCTTGAGCTGACCTTGACATAAAAATTGTTCTTCAATTCCATACTTAATTAAGAAAACAGCAATATTTCCAGTAATAGAATATGACAGACCTCAATGAAACAGCATTTTGCAGTGATGCAATACCATGAGTTATATCTTGCAAAGTATTATATTTCGTTCACATCTTCAAATAAGCTGTCACAATTTCAAATGGGTTTCTTTTTCAAAGTAGAAAGCATGCACTTTGATTAACGATGTTTTTATTACACAATCAAGTCCTATATTTAAGACAAAAAACCCTTCAAAAATTAATCCTAAAGAAAAACTTGCAGATTTTATGAACATTTGTACAGAATAGTCTCCAAAGCATAGCAGCCCCACCAGCATTCAGTTTACAGTACAATAGCTGTAAACAATACAAAAAGTAAATAGACCTTTACAAGGCTATTAATTTTATCAAGATCATATGACATCATTTCTTCAAAACAGCATATAGGATCAGAAAGATTTTAATTGAAATATAAAATATAATTATAGCTGAGAACAACACATTGATTACTGTACTACAGAAGTTTTATGTCCAGACAGCTCCAAATTCATAGAAGCAAAAATGCATGCTGTGCTTTTCTATATCTATCAGAACAATAATAAGACTTATACGGAGAATATACAGAAGATTGTAGAGCCTGTTAGCAAAGCTGTCTCATGTGGACAGCTGGAGTTAGGTCCCAAATATAGGAGGGACGTGGATCTGTTTGAGAGAGGTCATGAGGATGATCATGGGACCAAAGCACTTCTCCACAGAAAACAGGGTGAGAGAGTAGGGACTGTTCAGCCTGGAGATGAGTAACCAACCAGTACCTAAAAGAAGCCCAGAGAAAAGAAGGCAAGGGACTGTAAATACAGGAAGAGTGCTAACTGTTTTAAACTGTAAGAGGGTAGTTTGAGATTAGATATTAGGAAGAAATCCTTTACTCTGGGTGGTGAGACACTAGAAAGCTTGTCCAGTGCAGTTGTGGATGCCTCATCCCTGGAAGTGTTCAAGGCTAGTTTGAATGGGGCTTTGAGCAACCTGATCTGGTGGGAGGTGTTTGCCCATGGCAGAGGAACTGGAATCGAATGAACTTTGGCTGTTCCTTCCAATCCAAACAATTCTATGATTCTATGAATCAAATTGCTAACAGCTTGCACTGACTAGAGAGAAATCCTAATTACAAGTGACATAGGTCTCACTGGGTGATAATGTGATTTGGTCCATAGCAGAGCTTAATTTCAAAAGAGAGGCAAATAGGAAAGGATTGCTTTGAAACTCTTCTGACATCAAAAATAACTCATCATTTAGTTGCCTAAAATTAGATGGTATCAGCTTCTGCTCCAGTGCTGACTGAGTGATCCTGATGGATTTGAGACACAATGGCAGAAAATGTTGCATCTCAAGATTCCATAAGCATAACTTTCTTTGTAGACAGGATGCTCTCCAGCTACCAGATCTAGAGGAATGCACACATGAAAATCTCTCCTCTGGCAACCACAAGGGACAAAAGCCAAAATCATTCTCTATATAGTTTAACCACTTCTATTTCTTCTCTTCTCTATTAGAAATCAAGTATGAATCTAGGAATGGCAGTTCACACACAGCTTAATTCCTCTCAGCAAAGATGACTGAAAATTGTCAGATTCAGTGCAGTACAGAAACTAGGTGCCAACAAAGCCGTCTGAATACCTGAATTTTTTCAACACAAAAGCCATAAAATAAATTAACAGTTTTATTTACCAGTCATTAGTAAGAGGTAAACAGCAGTTGAAATCACACCACAGTAATAAGGTCACAATTACAGTAAAAAAATACTTTTGTACAAAATTAGCACAATCATGTAATATTTCAAACTGTATTATTCACAATCTTAGGAATCATCTGAGGATTTACCACAGGAAGTGGTAAATGAAATCCATGGATACAATATAAAATCAAAGATAGGTACACCTCAAGTGACGCCCACATGTACTTTTGTATGTGGCTCAGTGACAGATAAGGAGAACAAAAACACGATCTGTTTTTCTTATCAAAAGTGATGGTACCATGTAGAGGGAAGTGCAACAAGTCAAATCCGGTGACAGATCAGATCATTTGCTGGTGACAGTTGCTGGCGATTTTTTGCTTATAAATATCTAAAAGGCACGTGTCAAGAGGACAGGGCCAGACTCTTTCTCAGTGGTGCCCAGTGACAGAACAAGGGGCAATGAGGACAAATTGAAATATAAGAGAAAAAAGGCTTTGAGGGTAACAGGTTGCCCAGAGAGATGGTGGAGTCTCATTCTCTGGAAGAAATTAAAAAGCTGCCTGGATGTGTTCCTGTCCAACCTGCTGTTCTAGGCAGGTTTCTTCCCTTTCTTTCACATCGCTTTATTTTGAATTATCGTAAGACTAAATATTTAGTAAAACACTTGAGTGCAGTGTTTTCAATGTAGTAAATGTGATGATTTGAAAGGTGATAGGAATCTTAAGCTTTCAGTATTGTCAGCCTATTCTCAACTTTGTTCTTTTAGGCCTCAAATGTCAAAATTTGCCACTTTTTAACAGAAATGGTGTATCTGTTCAAGGAAAAAGGGGTATTCCATTCAGCAATCACCACAAGTATGAACTCATTATCAGTGCCCATCGTAAGAAAGCACAGTGTATCTCAGATGTGGCATGAAGCTTTCTTACAGAAACTCAGCTAAGTCCCTCATGGGAGCCCCCTGGTTCCCTGTAGTCAGCACTTTCAACAGTCTCACTCATGCCTTCTGAAAAGCTTTGCCAGCTGCTGCTGCATGGGTAAGAATTTCTGTCATAACTTATTTACAGGGCTGCCTGGATTCACATGCTGACAGCAGATCTTCTATTTTATCTGGCAATTTCAAGAAATTTTCAACTGGTAAAACTATCCAACCGACAACATAATGGTAACACTCTAGATTTCACGATGGTTTGTCTCTTAAATACAGGCTCTACTTTACCCACATAAATTGCAAAAAACACCCAAAAATTGACAATACTTATTTCTAATAAATAAGCAAAGGAAATATTTGTCTCCTAGCCACATAAGCAGAAGAGAAGCAGAAGCTGGCCATCCTTTCTACCAAAAGAAACAAGGCAGCTCTGTTTTTTCTGTTCTGCTTGGGACAATCATCTTTGAAGGCATTTTAGAAGACAAAGTGCTGGAAGTACACTCTCAAAGCTACAACAATGTGTACTTAAATCTGCAATTACTTCAGTGCAAAAGCATATAGAGAAATATATTGTCCCTTCTGATAAGAAAAGCAGGTGATACGTTTTTTCCTCAGTCATTATTTTGACTAATGGCTTGACTAAGGTAAGCTGAAAAGCAATCTACCAGAGAAGGCTTGACTTCAGGTCCTGCAAGAGCTGGTGATGGCACAGAAAACAGCAGTATCATTAGGAAATTGTTCTGTCATTGTGAAACTGGAGAGAGAAATCCTGAGACAAGATCTTTGAACGAAAATAAAAAGCAGCACCTGCAAGCCTTGAAAAATATCCTGCATGCACTGATAAAAAATCCTTTAAAGTCATTAGTCAAAAAAACCCCAAAACTGAACTTACATTTGAAGTCATTATAATTTCTTCTTCATTGTCTTCCTGAACTTCCTTATACACTAAATGAAACTAAACCTAAGAAATATGCGAAGAAATAAACCTAAGGTAATAGCTTTCCCTGTTTTGTTTTAGAGTTTCTTTGGAGAGAAAGCCTCCAGCCAAACATCAAAGCCTGGCTCTGCCACTCAGGTCCACAGACAGACCCAAGACACCTCAGCATCCCTCAGGTATGCTGCAAAGGTGGGTTTTTGTCACTGCATCCATTTCTCAGAGGCACCACTCAAAATACTCTGAGTGTGCAGTGGAGATGATATGGTGTAAGAGAACTGATTTTGGAGGTGCTAATTATGTAAAAGCAGATCACTCGCATATACTAAGAGTGCACAGATTTCTACAATATGATGTAATAATTTTCTTTCTTGCTTAGCAGAAGAGATTGACTCTAACTCCCACTTTAGAGGGACTAATGAGTGTGGGAAATTGGTGAAAAATGCCTACCATGTCATTAAGCTCTCCTGGTTGACAACTGTTATTTATAAACAAATATAAAACCAAGTCTATCTAGGTAAAGAACTGTTTGCCATTATAAGGATGGAAGGAGCAAAGAATCTTTGCTCTTCTCAAACTACGCAGTCATCCCACTAGAGCAGCAGTGATACAGGCAGCTATGGGAACTTGTGAGCTCCAGCTCACACCATATGGACAGCAGTGAAGCAAATCAGCATCCCCTGTGCTAACTTCCTGACATTAGGCAACCTGGCAAAGCAAAATGAAGGAGACTTAGATCAGCAAGGGAGCAAGTTTACAATCTGACCTAGGAAAAGGAATAGTACCATAACTTTAGGGCTTTCTATCAATTTCAAAGGAGCAATTTCTCTGTAGGCTTCTGCCATGACATCTTAAACCCTTATACTGACATCTGGATGTGTTAGTGAAATCACTCCCATCAGTGTTTATCCCTGCTGAGACAGTGTGATTAAGAAGCTGTGTTGCTCCATTTCCACAAAGAATCTAAAGGCATTATTAACACCTACTTGCCATTTTTATGGAACTGGTCTGTCAATGGTTTGCTAAAGCAAAAGATTTATCTTTCAAGCAAATTCCTAGTTGAAAAATTAAGGGCACAACAGTACGTATTTTTATGCCTTCTCTCTAATCAGACTGGGTCTCTGCATAATCCTCAATCCACTTTTAATGTGAGTCACATCAGATGAGAAATACATTCAACTATGAGAAAAATCTTCAACTGATCCAAGAAGAAACAATAACAACATCCCACACATATTATATTTGGAGCCTCTTTAAAACTAAAAAACAAACAGAAACAATGCAAGTCACTGAAAAATACTGACAGGTTTCCTTATGGTCTTATTTAGAAATGTACTGAAGCTGAAGTCTCGTGTAGGATATCCTGTGGGTGACATGCAAGACTGTCAGTATAGGAGAAAAAGCAGCCAGACACATTGAACCCACAAGGCTTTCTTCTGCACTTTTGCCACAGGATCTGTAACCTCATCAGTCACCCCTTCATCTCCATCAGTGCAAAGCATCTGGTTTTATTTCTATGCATGGACTGTCTTAACTGTATTTTAAAGCTCACCTATATAAGCCTCACACAGCAAGAGACACTGAGGTGCTGGAGCAGGTCCAAAGAAAGGCAATCAAGCTGATGAAGGGTCTGGAGCATAAGTCTTAAGAGAAGCAGCTGAGGAAGTGGGAATTGTTCAGCCTGGAGAAAAGTAGGCTGAGTGAAGACCTTATTGCTCTGTTACAGGTACCTAAAAGGAGCTCAAAGAGAGGCAGAGGTCAGTCTCTTCTACCAAGTAACAACAGGACATGAGTAAACAGCCTCAAGTTGCACCAGGGCAAGTTTAGACTGAACATTAGGAAAAATTTCTTCACCAGACGGATTGGCTAACCTTGGAACAGGCTGCCCAAGAAAATGGCTGAGTTGCCATCCCTGGAGGCATCGAAAAGACATGTGGATGTAGTACCTGGGATATGGTTTACTGGTGACTTGGTGGTCTTTGGTTAACAGCTGGACTCTTAAATGTCTTTTTCAACCCAAATGATACCAGGATTCCACAAAAAAAATTGACACTGAATTCCTACGCATTTTCTTTTATCCTGTATTAATTCATGTAAACTGTGAGCCAAACCCTGCTGCAGTGAGAGCTGGTAGAAATTTTGTAACGGATGTCAATAAAGGTCAAGATGGCTATTTTTCAAGTTTTTCATGGTCCCAGTGTTTAATAAATATTTTTGCAGAGTCTAACATCATCAAGTCTTAAAGCACAGCAGGGCAAAAATACATTGGCAGGAAGTTTGTACAGAAGGTAGAAGTGTGTCCCCCTGCACCACCTCCAAGTACACAGAGCTCTGACTGCCAAAGCAGACATACGGGATGTTGGCCTTCACAGTGTGGGACACAGATCAAAAAGGAAGCATGAAACCAAAGATTATTCAAGTACAATAGGAAGCTTGAGATCATGTAGGATTTATTCACTACCAAAAATATTGGAGCCAAACACAAACTCACAAAAGAAATTCTAGACAGTTTAACATTGTAAACAGGGCATTTCCTTCATTTTGTAAACAGGACATTAATTTGCAACAAACTGCCAAGTAACCTAACACGATCCAGTATTTTAGCCAACACTTCCTCACCAGAAGCAGTGATGTAAGTAACCTCCTCTATCCAAAATGTGGTATAATGTAATAAACCTCATCAAAATAATAGCAAGATTTTTGGAAGCAATTCTTGAATACAGCTTGAATCAACTAAGTAAAGGAGCACTATTAAATTTTCATGCATTAGTGGGGAATCTTTTACTACTAATTTAATATCATCATGCTAAATCTTTGCAGTTCCAGAAAAGCCAGAGTACACAAGGGTAGCTGTCCCTTTTCTAGAGTTGGGAAAAAATCATAAATACTGAGAGCTCACTCGAGGATACTCAGATGGGTAGGCAAAACTCAATGTTGCTATTCAAGGGATGGAGGAGGAAGGCAAGAAGAATGGACCCAGTTATGTCCAGAGATATTCTGATATTCTAAGAGTGGGAAGAGGGAGACAGCTAAGGAGGATTTGGGAAAAGTGAATGCTGTTTCTGGGAAGGATTTGTTCCACTCATCATCACCTCTCTGTCTGCTGCAGAAGGTGCTGCTACAGAATGCCTGAGGTTGGAAGAGACTTCTGGAGGTCATCACTATTGCTCTGGAGGCTTTTTGAAGCTTTCTGGACTCTAACATTGCAGGCAGTTTCCTACTTTTCCTGTGTTCAAAGGGAGTGCTGTAAGAGATCTTATTTGCTGCTAAAGATATCAGCCTGTAATTTCTACAATGGATTTTAATATAAGCAAGAATATCCATATGAAGAGACTGGAGCATAAAATATAACACTTCTCTTGCACCTTTTGTATACATACTGTCATTAGAGACATGAAATGAAAACCATCCATTGTCCTTCTAATTTATTGTTCCCCAAAGTCTCTTGCTGTATAAATAACATACATTTGCAGATCTGTCCCTTTTATGTAATATTTACACACAGTTTAAAGAAGACGTAACAGATGTAGCTTATTTCATTTTGCTGAAATAATTTCTGGCTTCAGTAATCTTTTTCCCAGTAAGTTTTTTTTTTACTCAGTAAAAATTTCAGTAATATCCAAATGGCACTTCAAAAAGTTACAGTACATCTCAGGGGGAAATGGGAGGGTTATTATTCTAAAAAAAAATCCCCAGGTACAATATTTTTATTATTCTAATACTAAATTTGGAGCACATTAAATTAGGTGTGCATATTCCCAAGCATTTATAATATCCTATATTACATAATAGAGCAAAGATAAAACGTATGTTTATTCTATGTATACATGATATCCATGCCTGTGATACATATGCATTATCTTAATTATAATCTTAACAGAATATTCGGCAAATTTTGCAGATATGTCTACTCTTGCTTCATCATAAAATATAGTTTAACTGGATGTAGTTATAAGATTCATTATCACAGGATCCTGACACCAGTCCTCTTGACTGTAATGGAACTATAAAGATGCTTTTAGTTAAAGACATGAAGAATGTCATTCCACTAATGACTCCCCATGAGTTTCCTATTTATACCTATTCCTAGGTGTTTTATAAGACAAAACTTCTCTGTAGGACCACAGGGAAAAAAACATTATTTTAGAATTTTCAGTGATGTTCAGTTTCTAAGAATCAAAATACTGCAATCATCAACTTTTCTTTTTTAAGCATTAACTGGCATAATTATATTTCATACAAATACATTTTCAAAAACCAAACCACCCAAACAAGAGGTGCTGATAGACTGCTTGGAGAGTTTATAAGTGAAGTAGCTTTCACTTCGCAACATAGATCTGCCTGATAAAACATGTTTCAAAGACCCTGTGGAGAATTCCTCCATGCTGCTTGCTGCTGAGTCAGGGCTGGAATCCTCATGGAATATCCTTTGATACTTCATTCCAAACTGTTAATTAAGCAGATAACAACCATACTAAAGCTAAACAATTGTAGATCAAAGTGCATTACTTCAGGTAAATTACCAAGTTGGCTTTTTTTAATCTGATTAAACTGAAAACAATTTTTTTTACAAAACCTACAAAAAAAAGGCAACAAAATAATGCTTACAAAAGTAAATACAGCTATTTCCCAGCTGACTCGATTTAATGTTACCAGAGTGCTTTAAAAAAAATATATACAAGCCAAGTACAGAAGAACCCAATAAATTCATTCCAAAACTGAGGTTCTGATACCAGTAGAGATACAAGAGCCATTTTAAAGGGATTAGGAAAAAGCACAAAACTATAGCTTTTCCCAAGAGTATACAGGTACCTCCTATTCATTGAGAGAATACTGCCCAAGTCATCAAATGCTTTTCCCTGTACTTAGGTACAGGCCAACATAGGGAAGAGGAGGAAGAGTTCATGGCACACATCGATTGGAACAGGCCATCAAAGAGCACAAAGCTGTTAACGTATCTCCAGAATGGTAAAGTACAATTTTTTTTGCATTTTGATGGTGCACAAGCAAACCGAAGTTTGGAGAGTCCTAAGGTTTTGAATTCAAAGTAAAAAACACAACAGCTCCAAATCTTATCTCAAGTTGTCTGATGTTATGTTTCTGAATCCACATCAGAAGATACTAAGTCCATGGCTTGCAGTTGTTTACACACTGAAATGATTTGACACAAAGCTGCCTATTCTCTTCTGTTTTTTCTTCCAACTTTGGATTTTTAAAGTTTAAAATACATGTAGTGATGCTTAGTCTGGTTGTACTTTACAAGATTGGGCATTCAAACAGATGTTTATTCAGTAACAGATAAGAACATGCAGTTTAAGCTTCAGCTAGACGCCATACAGTAAATACTACTTAGTGCTTTTCATCTCCGTTTCTTCAACTCTGAGCACACATAAACAACAAAACCAGCAGAAACAAAGTATCTCACTTCTTGTAATTAGGCAGTATTACCTACATGCAGCAAATTGTGAAACAGGCAAAGAGAAAACAATGAAAGCATCTGGAAGCCTTCTGTGTTGTTATTCTGATGAACTTCAAAGGACTTAATGGCATTAATACAGACTTTAGGTAAATGCCATTGAGTGTGCTATAAATGTGGTTGGCATCTCCAGAACACTTGAAAAAATTGATTAGTGCTACACTGGACAGCTGAGTCATCAGTGCCTGTCCTTCCACTAGGACAAGAGGATGTCTTGTAAGCAGGTTATTTATATTCTTAATATCTTCAGCAGGAAGTACAGTCTGGTAAGGTTCAGGAGTCATTAAATAGCACTTTTTTGTACATGCTGCCCTTCACCTATAGATTTCTTCCCAGAGCAACCTCAGTCTTAAGTAAGAGCAATGACAAATGGGCCGACCTCTTTTAGCCTCAAAGAAGAAAGAGAATCTCAAATCACACACAGTGCAAAGGTTTGTTTTGGCCTGAAGCAAGACCAAGCCTCCATATTTAAAGCTCTGTATAAGCAGCATCACTAGTTCATCCCACTTGGAGGTAACTTTCTGTTACTGGAATCCAAAGGATTGTTTTCCTTTTTAATAAAATGTGCAGATGGTCTGGGACTTGCCAAGAGACAATGTTTTTTTTTAAGAGCTGAACAGACCTTGCTTCCTCTTCAGTATCTCTCTTGATTCTACAATATAATAATCAAGATTTCAACTCAGGACATAATATTAAATCAGATTTTATCCCTGCTGTGCATTTTATGAGAGACTGTTGGAACACATTACTCCCAGTGTATTGTGCGCTCTTAGATCCTATTCCATATTGTCATGTCTGCAAATATTTACAAAGCAAAAAGTACTGTTTCACTTAGCAATGCAACCCCACACATGTTTAGTGTTATTCCATATCAGTGCCGCAGATCAAAACAAGACACAAACACCACTGAAAATTATGAAAGAGAGCAATACTTCTGGTGGCCTACAGCCAACTGTGGTCTAAACACTTTGCCTGTGAGAGTGTCACATGCATGCAACACTTGGAATGCAGCTTGTAACCTTTGGCTGCACAAATGTAGACCTTTGGTCAACAAACTCCAGCAACAGTTTGGTTCATTGGAGTAGAATCAGGCTGATCAGCTTTAGATGCCGTGACCCAAACCCCAGCTCTACTGGCCATACCAAAACACACTGTCCTCTCAGAGAGAAAATCAAGAAGATTACCAAGCAGAAGGGAAGAGCAAGGCAGCAGCATGCTAGGGGCTTGCATGTGTTCTTCCTAAAGGTATCTTATCTCCTCAGTACATCTGCTAAAGGGCTGAAGGGTCTGACTGTGGCATGGATGCATTTCACTCTATCTGTGGGGGGAAAGCCTGACAAGCACAAAGCCTAGGGAGGGCAAAAGGCAGGATGCAACTCATTAAGATCTGCCCCTTTTGAACAACCCTGGTACCAGTCCACCCTAGCACCCAGAGAGTTCAGCAATTACGAGCTGTGGAAGATAATTTAAAAATACAAAACTTATTCATACAATCACAGCTATGAAAACAACAATTAACTAATCATTTTATATTTTATATAAGCTTGTTCTCTTCTTCACTCCAAGAGGCAATTTCACCACAAGGAAGTATTCTTCTGTAGAGTAAAACACTCATCACTCTGCCTGTAAGCTGAAAGCTTTATATCCCAGGTTTCTGGTTTCTTCACTAAGTCTACAGAGAAGATCAGAGTAAAACACATTTTGAAGTGCTAAGTAAATCACTGCAGTTCTCCATGAAAAAGTTTTTCTGGAGTTTGACTTGCAAGAAAGCTTCCTTAGCTTAGTTCAGAGATGGTCTCAGTTCTTTCACGAAGTTTAAGATGGCAGGCTAACAAGTCAGCTTGATAAAAAACACAATAGTTTTAAAAGGATGAAACAGAAAGAGCAAATGTATGCTTTCATTTTTTCTAAGAATAAATTTGACTTCTGAGACACAAAGACCTGCAATTCTGTCTTCTTTCCAGATTCCCTACCTCAATTCTAAGAAAAGACTCTTCAGTTTCTCTTTGCCTTCTTTCACTGACTAGGAAAGCCATGCAAAACATTATTAAGTTCAGTATGACTCCAAATCTGAAAAAACCCTCTTCCTAAATCAACTGTATATCCGAAAACACATTGTATACATGCTGAAAAATAAACACTGGCAAATACAGAGTAGGGTCTTGGAAATGGCTCAAGTGACTGGGTTTCTGAAAAGGTTTTATTAAATATATAAATTCTGGCAACTGGAAGATGTTAACTTGAAGACTGAACTTAACTCTGTTCAGTTTCACATCTTGTACATAGCAAGAAGGTACAGAACGTGCAGATGCTGGCCCTCCGACATGCAGCTGGAACATAAAGAGCTACTTTCCAAACAGGAGCTCTTGACCTTCCCATATTGGAAGACCTGGTTTTCTTGATCATCTTTAACCACAGACGAGTAGACTCCAGAGGTGAATTGCAGTAGTGCTGATTTTAAGCAGCCTCCACATTTGCTTGCTGTGGGGCCACTGCACATGGTCATACTTGGTGCTCACTCAAGGCACCTGTGTTCTCGGCAGCTGAGCCTCAAAAGAAACTCATTTCTCTTGCCACTGTACTCAGTACTGGTGAAACTCCACCTAAAGGACTGCATTTGATTTTGGGCCACTCTGTGTAGGAGTTTCTGGACCAAGTCCAGCCAATGAAGCTAGTAAAGGGTCTAGAGAGCAACTCACAAGAGGAGCAGCTGAGGGAGCAGGGCTTGTCTTGACTGGAGAAAAGGAGGCTGAGAGGAGACCTTACAGCACTGTACAGCTGCCTGAAAGGAGGCTGCAGAGAGGTGTGGGTTGGTCTCTTTTCCCAAGCAACAGGCGATAGGACATGAGGAAATGCCCTCAAGTTGTGCCAGGAAAGGTTTAGATTGGGTATTAGGAAAGAATTTAATACTGAAAGTGTTGTCTAACACCAGAACTGACTGACCAGTCCCCAGTCTCCCGCTGAGGGACATGGTTTAATGATGTTTTTTGTCAGGGATGATGGCTGGGTTTGATGATGTGAAGGATTCATTCCAACCTGGGTGATTCTATGATTTTATATCCTCTGGGTAAAAAGTACCGCAGTTCCAACAGTACACTCGAACCATTATTCCTACAGGTGGGCAGTATCTCAAGGCCTGCAGCCACCCTACATCGTGCTCACCACCAGCGGGCATCCCACTCCTGATCGGGCATTGCCCTGGAGACCCGGCCCTGGGGCCCTCCACCAGGCGGGGGCCGGCGCACCGGGAGGCTGCAGCCGCGGTCCCGCCGAACCCCCCTTTGAGAAGCCGGCGGCGCCGTCTGCTCTGTGTCCTACGGCCCAACGGCCGCTGCCCGCCCGCCACACGCCACCCCAGCGGGGACCCCGCTCCAACCCCAGCAGCCACGAACCCGCCGCCCTCCCCACATTGCCCCCGGCTACCAGTACATCAAATAGGCATGGAGGAGATGGGGTGCCCCGCGGGTGCCGAGTCGTCACCCTCCGCGGCTGCAGAAAGAGGGCACCCTGCCTTGTGTGTCCCCCGCAGCCCGGAGGGGACGTGGGAGGCTGACACCGCCGGACCTCCAGGAAACCTCCTGGAAGTTGCCCTGAAAGAGGTTTGGGATCACCCGGGGGAGCAGCCGCCGGGCAGAGCCGCCCTCTGCTACCTGGCTACACTTGCCCCCGGCTGACCCCCGCCGGCGTGGAGGGACCGACATCCCGCCGGCCTCCCAGAGACGGCACCACCGTCCGCACGGACCGGGATGGAAGGGGAAGCAACAGCCCTCGAGTCGCCCTGCGGGCTGGGGGCTTTCTCTGCCCTTGCGGAATAAGTAAGTGAGAAGGACACTTACCATCCCGCCTGATATTAGAGGACCGCAAGGCTTTTATAGATCCACTCTGAGCAGGGGCAGTGGTGCCCTGACGGCTGCAGAAGTTCGCACGGACCACAGCGTAGAGGAGGAGAAGGATGAGCAGTTGCATTGGGATCCGCGGCGAACGGGAGCGTGGCTCTGCAAAGAAACCCGGCGCTCCCCACCGAGGGTGCTGCCTCCCTCTCTCTCTCCTGTTCTCTCCCCCTTCCCGGACTTTTGCGGGCTGCTTGTGTGTTTGGGGCAGTTGTATGCAGTGGGTGGTGAAAAAAAAAAAAAATAAAGAACAAAAAACCCACCCAAAACCCAAAAAGCCACACCGCCCGAGACAGCCGTCACAGCTGCCGAGTTACTCTCTCCAAGCTGCTCCCAAACTTCCTGCACGCCGAACTTTCCGCTGCCTTTTTGGGGCCGGTCAAACTTAGGGAAGGTGAGAGCTCCCCGGCGCGGGCCGGCCGCCCACTCCCCGAGCCCGCAGCGCCGAGCCCCCGCCTTGCGGGGGGGAGGTCACCGCCCCCGCCGGCTTCCACCGCCGCTGCTCACAACTGCTGCGCTCGGCAGGAGCCGCCGCCGGACTGTGGAGCAGTGGGAGAGCCCTGGGGCCAAGAAGGTAGAGGCGGCCCGGGGAAAGGGGGCGGCCTAGGGGGCAAGGAGGGGGGAGTGGTCCGGAGGGGAGACAGGGAGCGGTGCCCGGGCCCTCCGTAAGATGGAGAGAGGGTGTAAAGAGACGGGGGCGGCCCCGATGCGAAGTAAACCTGCCCTGGCCTCCCCGAGAGGCTCCCCGCCAGCAAAGGGGCCACACAGACAAGTGTACATCACCCTCGGATCCGAGGTGACTATGTCGCTTATAGCTTGGGCTGAAATCACCAAGTGGCACCAGGGCCGGTGAGGAGACTCGGTGGAATAACTGAAGGAAACCTGCAGTTGTCCCCGGGGGAAATATATGGGCTTCTCTGTCATGCCAAGCACTGCCCAAAAATTTTCATGAAAAGTTAATTCCTTCTAATTTAGACCCTCATTAAATTTGGTCTTGTATTAAAAGATTGTATCACTGCCTGTATGAGTTTAGGTATGTGAGGATCACGAGCATATGGCTCTTTTAATAATCTTAATATTCTTTTCCCTTCCATTAGCTGCAACGGAAAGATTCAAATGAAGACAGAAAAACCAATCAGATTTTAAGAGTTGTCTAATAAATCCTTACCTATTCACCTTATTTCTTAAGATATTTCATACAGTCTGAGTCAGCCTAAAAAATTTTAACAGGCTGTAACACTTAGCAACCGTGAAACACCACCTCACTACTAGAAGCAGCATGTCCATATGGTGGGATACAAGGAATCTGGGATGAGCCCTTCTACACTCAGAAGTCTGCCTCTGGCTGTGAGGGGGTTGGGAGGTGTTGGTACAGAGTAGGCATTGCCATGGAGTGGGGTTTGGGGGGGATTTCTATAGGTGGGTTCCAGAAAGGCTGGGGTAGGACTTTTGAATAGGGTCCAGGATGGCAGGACTAGGAGTAATAGATGCAAATTGGAAGAGGGGAGATTTAGGCTGGAGATAAGAAGAAAGTTCTTTACTGTGAGGATGTTAAGACACTGGGACAAGTTATCCAGAGAGACTGTGGATGCACCCTCCCTGGAGGTGTTCAAGGCCAGGCTGGATGAGGCACTGAGCAACCTGGTCTGGTGGGAGGTGTCTCCGCCCACGGCAGGAGGTTGGAACTAGATGACCTTTGAGGTCCCTTCCTACCCAAACCATTCTATGATTCTAAGAGCGCATTAGAATTACAATGGGACTGAAACATCTTGTATGTCTTAAGGAATCACTGAGGTGTAATTCTCTTATGTATAATTCATGGTTCTTTATAACTCTCATGTTCCCCAAGGCTGACAGCGGATCTACTTCTGCTCTCTTCTGGTAGATAGCACCTAGACTCTCATATTGCTTCATTTCAGAGCAGATGTACCTGTATTTTAGGTGCCCATTTGCGGTGGGGAAACTGGGCAAGCAAAGGGAAGGTGGCCAATCCATTCATCTTATGAGAAGAATAAAGTCAACCAGGGGAGATACAGAAAATGAAGACGGGTAACTCTGAAGGTATCCTCTGTCCATCCAGTAAATGTGCCTGCCTCTTTCCAATTACTTCACAAGGAGCAGACTGTAAACATCAATAGGATCCCAGCAAACTAGCTGTCTTGTGAGTGCAGATTCCTCTTAAGATAAAGGGAGGTAGTCAATACACTGACCTTTACCACTACTCCGTGGTGCAGTCTTTCCTTTCTCAGTGCCCTCGGGTTCTCTTAGACTCAGGGAGCTAAAACTTGAAGCTGATTGCTACCCCTGGGGGGCATGCAGTGGCCATTTTAAGGCAGTGGGGGAGGAAAAGAAGAAAGAACAGATTATGGTCTGCCCTGAAGGCAGACGAAGTGTTTTGACAGTATCTGAGCACTTAGATGATCCATTCAAGAAAGGACACTGTTTCCAGGGACTTCCCTCTTTCTTTACCCAAGTTTATCTGGATAAATTTTCTCATATAAAATTCACACATCTAAGAGCTGGGTCTGGAGCTAGAATTATGGGTCCCTTTGCCTCCGTGGCTGCACATGTCCAGCTTGACACAAAAGTGGTACAAGCTTTCACCTAAACTACTCCACAGCTGCTTGTCTAATGTGCTCCCTGGCTTGATAAAAACTCAAAGTTCAAACTTTCTCAAACTGATCAGGACACAGAACTATGGTGGATAGGATGAAAATCCTAATCCTGTTTCTGCAGCAGAAGTACTCTTAAGCTAAACAGCAAAAAGCATGATGAAAACAGGCTTTTTTATAATATGTCTGTATATACATACACATATATATATAAAAGTGTCATACATATGTTAAATATTATATATATGTGTCATATATAAATACATATATATGTTGAAAAGAATTGTGTAACTCCTGTCTTACCCTCACTATACATTTCTGTTCATCCTCCCTGTGCAGTGCATGGGATGCTGCCATCTTTCTTCTAAAGCAAAAAATATTCTTGCAGCAGAAAACAACTTTTGTCAGGTCAGAAAACAACTAAGGAATACTACTGTGAGTTTCCAAACAGAGACCCAGCTGTATCAATTATCAGGTACTTATTTTAGTCCCAGTATTGAAAAATCACAGCTTTTTCTACTGGGTGTAGAATAGAGCTGCAAAACTCACATGCATCATAGACTTTGTAAAAAAAGCTTGCATTTTAGTAACTGTTGTTACAGCTTCAGCATTTACTTTAGAAAGCGTTAAACCCATTACAAAGCAAATATTTATAATCAGATGTTGTAAAACCTCATGTTCAAGGGTAAGAAGTTTGTATTATTCTCTGTTTTATGAGCTGATCATTGGATTTTCATTTTCTGGAGAATACATTGGCTGATCTGTATTCTAAGTGTTTGAGATAATTTAAAGCTTCACGTAATCTACTGCAAATCATGGTTACTACATAAAAGGGCATCCTGACATATAAGTGCAGTGAGTTACGTAGTTACAGATTTTTCATCTGAAATCCTGATAATGTAATGGTTGGTATGAGAATTAATGCATATTAAAAGCCAAATAATATAATTAATTCTAATCAACTTAGAAAATCTTATCATGCCAACCTGGAAATCTGGTTGACAAACAGAATAGCATCAAATTACAGCTTTCATAAGGATTTGACTTGGTACCATGCAATTTGAATCATATGAAATGAAAGTCATGCATACTAAATGTTTTCAAAACTTGTTAAATAGATAGGTTTAAAAATATTTGCTAAAAAGGGAAATGTTATTAAATGGATTCTTCACGTGAGAGCCCCACTTAGGCTAATTTTTTGCTTCTGCATTGATTTGCATTTCCAACAATGACCTGGGAAAAACACAGTCATTACTCATGACATTTGCAGCTGACAAAGACCTTGGGGGTGTACTAGGCTGATTTATAGTGATGGCGTTATATGGAAATAGACGTGAAGATACTGGGCAGAACTGTAAAGCTGAGCCCTGGGTAGCTTATGCTTTAAAATGACCAATGGCAGCACAGTTCCTGTGCCATCCATCTCACCTCATCTGGTTTCAGTCTTCTGAAGTTGCCTGGTGTAAGACAGTCTCATAGGTTTTCATTGTTCATGGAGACAAATGGATACCCATCAGAGGGCACTCTAGCTCAGTGGTTTTAGACAGCTGTACTGGGATAGGATAAGCTGTTTTCAGGAAGATCCAGTTCTCCCCACTGACTAGAGGAGACTGACTAGCACAGAGAGCAAAAACATCTATAGTTACTGGATAAAGCAGTTAATCCTAAAATGCACTGATGCAGAAAAAAATTACAAGTGTAGATTATCAAGGAAGTCAATGGGCTGTCAGCCCCTCAGTTTTTGTTTGCTGTCTGGGAGGTGCTGCAGTGTAACACAGTTTGTTTATAGAGCACATTTGGTTTATAGAGCAGATGTGCTGTGTGTCCACCCCTTAGTACATTGAAAATATAGTGATTAAATAGCAAAACCAATGATTTTTGTGCATTATCACTGGAATCCTGGGATGTTTGTTTATAGAGGAGAATGTAAGAAAGACATGTATAAAGATTTTAGCAGGATCTGTGGCAGTAGTACAAGGCTTAATGGTTTTAAATTAGAAGAGTGCAGATCCACATGAGATGTAAGGAAGAAATTTTTTACATTGAAGGTGGTGGAACACTGGCACGGGATGCCCAGAGACATAGTAGGTGCCCCATTCCTGGAAACATTCTAAGCCAGGTTGATACCCAGGTTCTGAGCAACCTGCTGTAGTTGAAGATGTCCTTGCTCATTACAGAGGCTATATGACCTTCGATGTTCCTTTCCAACCCAAACTATTCTATGAGTCTACAGTTCTGTATCAATTAATTAGGGGCATTATGCTTTCGCTATTATTAGATGGCTGCATCCAGTTCTTATGGATATAGTCTAACAAAAGGACCATGATAAAGTGAAAAACTGAGAGAAAAAAAACGCAGAATTGGATAGAGGTAGAGAAACACAACATTCAGGGGAAAGCTTGAAAATCATAAGCCATTTAGCTTGTCAAGGAGAAAATCAGAGGGGTCGCAGCTACCTCCCAGAGGGAGGATATTGATTCTGGAATCTATTCTCTTTAGTGGACAATGACATCTCAAGGTAAAAGCTGGAGTTAGATAAATTAAGATTAGAAATAAAAGGCATACTTTTCAGCATGGAAAGCAACAGAAATACAAAAGTTGTGTAATCTTCATCACTGCAAATTTGAAAGGCAGGATTTCATGTTTTTCTAAAACAAGAAGTAGTTTCAAGCTGTACTTCAGGAACTTGCAAGGTCTATTGATCACTTTTAAAAGGTCTGTAAAGGTGATAGAAAAAAGCATGTTCACATGAACCATACTACAAACTACAAGACGCAGATTAAATTCCTAAGTGGTTCTGCAGTTTATTGGGAAATGACAACTAAAAAAAAAATTATACCTCTGGGATTAATTTAGTGCATCACTATGATTTTTGTTAGATTGGAGAGTGAACAAGTTACGGCAATGACCCTGACCCATAGTTTATGATCTGAGAATGATTTGGGAATGAGAAGAAGTACCTAGAGCAGGACGGAGAAACACCTCACAATTGCAAAATGTGTATTAAGGAAATGAATGTGAACATGATGGCAGACCAAGTGAATGTGTGGAAAAGGTTGATCAAACCTACTCAGGTTTGGAATTAGAAAATAGGGGCAGAGTTGTGTGTGACTCAATCACAGTACCCCACCAGCACCAAGACATCAACAAGAGAAGTGCTATACAGTTGCCCACATTTGTGACCTGGAGTTTGTGTCTGAGCTTCAGGCATCAGTTTGACAACATATGACTTGTTTGAAACCACTCACTTTAGGTGCTGTGATTATCAAGCATAAGCTCAAGCCCTGCTGCCTGGTATTTCTACAGAGTTGGACTTCATTCATGGGAGCTTGTGCTAAAACCCTCTGAACATCAGATCTGGGCCACAGACCCACAACTGCTGCTGCTATTTGTCCAGTTGTTTGGCAAATTCTCAAGAACAGCTGCAGGCAGCTTTGGTGTATCCAGTCTCTTGATTTTCTCTCAAGTTTGTACTACACTAAAAAATGTTGTGCCCTTCTCCCTTTTGGTGTGCACCTGCTTCCCTTCCCAGTTCTTAAATTACTTTTGCTAGCTGTATGTAACTTTTAGCTAATTCTCTACTGCAAGTGTTAAGAGACAGATGTTGCACCACTGACACACACAGAGGGAGTGAGAGAAAAAGATGATTATGTTAATTTATAACCTTTTGAGAAACTGCTACATGACTCAGAATCTCCCACTGGTACCTAGTGATGGGGCCAATTGACATAGAGTGAACAAGTAATATTCGGAATAATTTTTCAAAGAGTGAACATAAACTACAATGAAAGAAGAAATGTTGCCCTCCAGAGGTTAAGTACAATTTTTTTCCCCGTTGATATCAGTAAAATCAGCTTATAGATTTAAATTCGAGTTTTACAATAATGGGCTATGCTTCCATCTGAGTTTTTCTTAGTAAGAAAATAATACCATTTAAAAAGTCTACATTTCTTCTGTATCCCATTTCCCAGGTTTGTATATTTAAAGGATAAAAAAGAGTTTTTTGACACAATATATTTAGACTTCTTGTGTAAATAAGCCAAAATATTTTGCTGACCTCCTGCTTTGATCACTTAAGAGTTACTATGTTATCTTATAGCAAAAATCATAATTTTATTTTAAAACTCAGTTTTATAGTATCTTGCTACTGAGACCCTCCAATATCAGTGATAATTAATTGCAATTCAAATAATTAATGACTACATGACTATTTTAAAACTTTTTTTGGTTGTTTTTTTGGTTTTATCTTTTTCCCTCTGGAAATTGTACTGCTTGTGAGCAGTAACAGTTTATCAGATCCTTTGCTCAGTCTTTCAAAATATTTGGATAGAAGTAATATGAACTTATTGTTCTGGGCTTTGCTCAGCAGCTGTACTCAAGCCACAGTAGCTTCTACCTAACCACTCTTGTTATTTCTATGATCAACTCCTTTGCATTTGTTATAATGAGGTCAGATTTTGCTTCTCTTGGATACATTATATTTGAATTAGAAAACTGCCATCTATAATGCTAGAGGAATTCTGGGAATGTTTTATTAGTGGCAGCATGAGATCTCTAGCATTAGAGGTTTCAGACTGAAATTTTTCATGATAATTCATGTTTTCTCTCTGCATAAAGCAGATATTACTTATGACATAAAGTGTCCAGTTTTAGTAAGACAGAGAAAAAGATGGTATAGGTTCTTCCATGTGTTCTCCTGTGCAGACATTCCCTTTATTTTGTTTGATTTCCTCTGGGACAGGAAGGATTTTCTTTCTCTTGACTTGAGCTTTTTCCTTCTCTGTCATATTTTCATTATGGAAACACCCTCAAACAAATTAGAACATACCAGAGACTGAAATGGACCTCAGTGCTGAACTCTGAGTGTTTTGTGTCTTGGCACTGCAAAGATGGAACATGAACTTCTTAGAATCATAGAATAGTTCAGGTTGGAAGGGACCTCAAAGATCATTGAGTTCCAACCCCCCTGTCATAGGCAGGGACACCTCCCACTAGTCCAGGCTGCTCAGAGCCTTGTCCAGCCAGGCCTTAAACACCTCCAGAGAGGGGGCATCCACAACCTCTCTGGGCAACCTGTTCCAGTGTTTTACCACCCTCAAAAATAAGAAATAAGAATTTATTTCTTATATCCAGCCTGAATCTACCCCCTTCCAATTTATATCCATTATTCCTAGTCCTCCCATCATATAGCTTATTAAAAAGTCATACCTCTGCCTTTCTGTAGGTCCCCT
>VZTY01020385.1:393746-418764 GCA_013400935.1 Turnix velox
TCAAATGCCTTGCACAAGTCCAGGTAGAGGATGTCAGTTGCCTTTCCTTTATCCACCGATGCTGTGTAACTCCATCATAGAAGGCCACCAAATTGGTCAGGCATGATTTGCCCCTGGTGAAGCCATGTTGGTTGCCTCCAATCACCTCTGTGTCATCCTCCATGTGTTTTTGCAGCACCTTCAGGAGGATCTGCTCCTTGATTTTGCCAGGCACAGAGGCCTGTAGATCCCTGGATCTTCTTTCTTTCCCTTTTTAAATATGAGGATTATGTTCCCCTCTCTCCAGTCAGTGGGAACTTCACCAGTCTGCCATGACCTTTCAAATATGATGGACAGTGGTTTGGCAATTTCATCTTGTCATCTGCCATTTTGTAGTTTGTGCAAAAATATGTAAGAGATCAAATACCTTGATTTGTTGATGAAAGATGATGTCTCAGTTTCCTGAGAGTTAAAGTTCTGAGCAGGCATCACACGTGTATCCTATACAATGTCATCTCTACTCAGCCATCAAGATCATCAGAAGCTTATTGTAATATTTTCTGGATTTTATGAGGACTGAACCTTCTAGTAAATTTGGTCTTTGTCCTTCTGAGGTATAGCCTCCTTAGTTACAAAAGCACTGAGCCAGGACTCTGCACTTCTTTGTTTTTACCTTTCCTTCATGAGTAATTTCATTCCCTATGGATTCTGGGGGCACATGTGAAATGGAGATACTTACTAACTCTGATTGTCCAGAAAACCTCAGCCTCATTTTAATCTGTTCTTCTTTCCCACTAAGAATTTTCCAACACCATTTTACAAATAGGGAAATCTCTGGCTTGCACTACAAAATGGATTTCCAGCAATGGACCGCTTTTCCATTGCTGACCATCTTAGTACTGTGAGTGGTTTTGTGCTTGGAAAACAAAATTGTCATACTTCCTCTTGACATGTCTTATTTCACAGATGTAGAACAATGAGGTCTGTTAATTCATTTCAGAATCTGGAAACCATTAAGTGGTTTCCAGAACCACTTAATCCAGAACTTAGGGTTGGAATATGCAAAACTCTTGAGACTCAAAACTTTGCTTCCCAGAGTTTGCATCACAGAATCATGTAATGGTTTGGGTTGGAATGGACCTTCAACAACTGTCTGGTTCAATCCCCATGTCATGGGAAGAACATCTTTCACTATATCAAGTGGCTTGAAGCCCCATCCAGCCTGACCTTGAACACTTATGGGGATGGAGTATCCATAGTTTTTCTAGGCAACCTGTTGCAACATCTCACCATCCTTGTCATAAAGGATTTCTTCTTTATGTCTAATATAAATCTACCCTCTTTCAATTTAAAACCACCACTTTTTGTTCCATCACAAGTCCCACTGAAAAGTCTTTCTCTGCCTATCTTATAATCCCCCTTTATTTTATATCTTGAAACACCATCCTAAAGTCTTTTTAGAGTCTTCTCTTCACCAGTCTTAACCTTAACTCTGTCAGCCTGTGTTCATAGGAGAGATGATCCATTCCCCTCATAATTTTTGTAGCACTCCAACAGGTCCATGTCTTTCCTGTGCTCAGAGCCCCAGAGCTGGAAGTAGTAAACCAGGTGGGGTTTCACAAGAGTGGAAGAGAGAGGTAAAATCACCTCCCTTGACCTGCTGAACATGGTTTGCTTTCTGGGCTGCAAGAGCCCATTGCCAGCTCATGTCCCATTTTTTATCCATCAGTATCAAGTCCTTCTCAGCTGCTCTCAATACATTCATTCCTCCAGCCTATACTGATACTGAGTATCGCCCTGATCAATGTGGAAGACCATACACTCAGTCTTGGGTATCTTAAAATGTACTTTGTGCTTACAGGTTTTTTTTTCAGGGAATATACTTTTATATCATATTTAAAATAGAACCCATCTACAACACTGTACAATATATAAGCAAGAAGATTTTCAAATGGAGTTGGTTTGGAAGTATTGGAGAAAGCCTCTTTTAAATTTGTTTCTTCTAAATATGTGAGTATTTGCCAAGAAAAAAATCTTTTAATCTTTTCAATCTGCTTTCGATGGCAATGTGTAAGAGTCTTCATCTTTTCTTAGGGGCAGCAGTGAGAATGATTTCTCCCTGGTTCCAAATTAGTAGGAATACACTTAGGCTGCCCATCTCTTCCTTCTGATCACATTGACAGAAGAGTTGAGTTCACAGTTTTATGCACAAAACACATTAACATAAATTAGTTAACCACCTGGCACTGGTTAAGCAGAATTTATGCTGATACTCTGCTAATGACCTTGCATTATCATTAGACTAAATCAGTCTCCTGGGGGAGAACCCAACAAAGCATACTAATTCAATGCATTCCTACGAAGTAGCATGTACAGTAAACTATATTTATCTAACTCCATTTGCATACAGAAGTATTTTCTAAATAAAATACTGAGACCTCTTCATAGGCCTTTGGAACAGCAGAATGAGATAAAGACATGACCTGACAAAAGACAAGCAAAAGAAAAAGTTGTGTACACCTGCATTCATTGTGGGCCTTTTAAAGTACTGATGTGTTGTATTGCTGATGTGCTGTAGCGTGTCTGTCTGCTCTAATCATAGTCTTAGAAAACAAAACATAGAAAGCTAAACAAATCTTAGAAGGCCAAATCTGATGTAGACAGCATGGACTTACAGTCAGTCTCAAGAGAAGCAGGTGCCACCACAGGGTACTTCCTTTTCATAATTATCTTAGGAAGTGTTGAGTTCCCCTTGCCCTTGTCCACCTGGAGTGGCTTTATCTTTCCCCAGTGACTGTAAGACAACTATGGGTGATTAGTGCAGGCTTAGATGTTTAGTTCTATGAAACATAAGTTAGGGCAGATGAGTTTCAGCCTGAACAATCTCAGCAACCAAGAGCTAGAAAATTCCAGAAATAAAGTGCTTTGTGAATCTTAATTCAGCCTCCTTGGACATAAGCTTTAATAATTAGGCATACCAACTCCTTTTTTTTCAGAGGATTTACTGTATGTTATGAGGGAGATGCGTTATAATTTTAAAGTAAAAGGGGAGATAGTAGAACCTTTACTGATAGAATCATAGAGTGCTTTGGGTTGGAAGGGACCTCAAATATCATTAGTTTCAGACCCCCTGCCATGGGCAGGGACACTTCCCACTAGACCAGGTTGCTCAATGCCTCATCCAGCGTGGTGTTAAACACCTCCAGACAGGAGGCATACACAACCTCTCTAGGCAAGCTGTTCCAGTGTTTCACCACCCTCATTGTAAGGAATTTCTTTCTTATATCTAGCCTGAATCTCCCCTCTGCCAATTTTCATCCATATTTTGCATGCAATTGGCATTACTTCATTATTGCAGGGTTGAAAAGTATGGAGCAAGTGTATGCAGGAAGTGGTTGGAAAATAAAATTGAATCCCCAAGGCAGTGGAGTGTCATGAAAGGGTTTCTACACTCATCTGTTAGTGTTGCTCCACATAAGCCAGACATGACATAAGCCAGATTTCTCACAGCTGGTCTCTAGTACTGTGATTCTTGTTTTCTGGATGCCCAGGAGGCAGTAGGATCTGACGGGAAGAAATGCAGAGAAGGAATAACTATACTTGAAGTTAACAGAAGGTGTTTCTTGAATAAGTAGTACTGTTAAATGCCAAACATTATAAATCTTAGTATATAAAACTAGTGGAAACTATGGACTTTAATCTTTCTCCACCCCAGTACCATTATACACTATAGCATCCAAAATAATGCCTGGTGTATATCCTCCCAAATAAAATTCTGCATCTAACCACAGATATATCTGCAACATAGGCAAAAGTTGTCAATTTTGGAGCAGGGTTCATGAGGTTTAGATGTCTACGAATAAACTGAGCTACACATTGGAATCACAGAATCACAGAATGACCCGGGTTGGAAGGGACCTCAAGGATCATGTAGTTCCATGAGGCCCTAGCAGGGCCACCAAACAAACACATTTACTAGTTCAGGTTGCCCAGGGCCCCGTCCAACCTGGCCTTGAACACCTCCAAGGACGGGGCATCCACAACCTCCCTTGGCAGCCTGTTCCAGGACCTAACCACTCTCCTAGTAAAGAACTTCCCCCTAACATCCAACCTAAATCTTCCCTCCTTCAACTTGGATCCATTTCCCCTAGTCCTGCTATTGTCAGCCCTTTCAAAGAGTTTACTCCCTTCCTGGGTGTAGGTTCCCTTCAGGTATTGAAAGGCTGCAATGAGGTCACCCCGCAGCCTTCTCTTCTCCAGGCTGAACAAGCCTAACTCCCTCAGCCTGTCCTCATAGGGGAGGTGCTCCAGCCCCCTAATCATCTTCATGGCACTCCTCTGAACCCTTTCCAAAATCTCTATGTCTTTTTTGTACTGAGGGCTCCACACCTGGACACAGTACTCCAGATGGGGCCTCACAAGAGCCGAGTAGAGTGGGACGATCACCTCCCTATCCCTGCTGACCACCCCTCGCCTAATGGAGCCCAGGATCCCATTTGCTTTCCGAGCTGCGAGAGTGCACTGCTGGCTCAAAAGGAACAGGAAGTACCTGTTCCTTTTTTCATCGACACTACAGGAAGCCAAAAGTGTCTAGTTCAGATGCAGCCATCAGAACTGCAGTTATATGAAGGCAGAGAAGGTTAACCCTGCCTTCTGTGATGTCCTCTACTGTAGACACTGAATGATGCAGATACTCTGTAAGAACAAACAGGCTCCAATCATGTTATTTGTTAGTTGACTTTGTAATAGATATTCATCGGGGACCAAATTAGGGCTGCACAGAATGCCTTTTGAAAGCTTGGCATGGCAATCTTAATAGCAGCATAATAGTTATTCTCTGGGAATGAAAAGACATCAGCCTGAGGCAGACACTTGGAATGTTTCATTTCAGTTCAAACAGTTAAAATTTGGAGAGAGTCTTGTAGTGTAAAAGGAGGGCAAATTGGTAATAGGTGGATTTACCAGCTCTCTCTGAGAAACTTCCAGCTTTTCTCAGTTCTGAGGCAGGCAACAGAACTTTCATGGCAGCCCTGTAAGCCTGTGTATGTCTCTAGTCCTTTGTTCTGCATTCCTTTGGAGTTAGGAAGGACATTGCATTTTCAAAAGTTTTTACAAAAATGGTCTGATCATCAGAGACAATCTCTGGAAGCCAGAAATAAATTTGTTAACATTCACACTGTAGAGATAGGGACAAATTTGGTGAAAAGTATTTGTCTGATATATTTTTAATTATCTTTTTTCACAAAATTATCAGACAACAAAAGGCAGTGCAAATCAGTGTTTGATACATTAGGCTAAAATGTCAAAAAAAAAATTCCCTCTTATTCTTTCTGTCAAAGTTGCACTGTACCATCACATGTGGGGCAATTACTTCTCATTCTGTAAAAGGAAAAGGACCTTGACTACACACTTAAAACTGTTCATGCGGTACTATCACATAAAACATCTCAGGGACTGCAGTGCCTCACCAGAGGTGACCATCCAGTTTTCATAGGATTCACAGTTCCTCGAACACAATTTAGCTAACACTTGGGAAATTACTTTCATGTGTTCTGGTGTAAGTCTCAGGGCTAATGTATAGGCTACAAGAAGTCTTTCAGTCCTAAACAGCATTAGCTACCATTGCCTTCGTTTTCTCAGAAGCTGGCCTGGATGGTAGAAGTCAGCAGGATCAGGGATTAGAGGCTCTGCTGTAGACTCACTCTGGCTGTGTTACAATGGAAACTTTCATTAAACAGGCAGATCATGTGAGCTTCTTTCTAACCACTATGAACCCTATCCACCAAACAGTGGATGAGAATCTGGTGACCTTTCTAAGCAGGGTATTAACATTGGACATATTGAAAATGGGCTTTGGAGTCATAAATTCTAAGCCTGACTTGATTTAGTTTACCGCAGGACACCAGAAAACTGATTTAAACCTGTTATTTCCAAAAATTGCCTACTAATTTTGGAGACTTGATTTTCAGAACAGTGCACCATCTGCAGTCACAGTAAATACCCAAGAATTACAACCGTATGTGCAGATTTACTTGGGAAAAGAGAGGACAAATGGGCCGTGAACCCTTTAGTCATGCCTTTAACACTGACCAATTCAGCACATGATTAAGCATATTTGCATCACAACCATTCTGCACCCTCTGTTTAAATAAGGACTGTGGGACCACTCTTTGCATTAGAAAGATGTGTTTGGGAGAACTGCTATTTGTATGGCTAAACTGGCAGCTGTCCCGTATCATAAGTCAGTGGCGATGAACTGTATTTAGCAATGGCATACCTGGACTTACCTTGTGCAAATTTCCATGGTTAAAAAGTGGCATGCCACTCAGTGACTGCTATATACAGGCAACTGTTTTAGACTGAACAAATCATGGTATTGGTGCAAAATCTGATATCAAGCAAAAACTCCAATAAAGAAACCCACAAATGTTTACCTGTGAAAGAAATACCCTTGCTTTAAGCTTCAGGACTACCGAATCTGCTGCTTTGGCCTTCAGTCGGTTGTCAAAGTGAATAATCTGGAGCAAATCAGCCAGGTCACTGAGATCTGAAAAGAAAAAATTATAGAGAGCAAAATGTGTACCAGTTATTTAGAACTATATTAGAATGTTTGCTGTGCACACCTGCAGACACACACAAACAAACATCTTCTCAAGCATTTGCAGGAGAGACCCTGCTTTATTTTCATCACTGGATCTAGTCAGTGATGAAAAGGAACTCAGTTACTGTAAACTAGCTCTGTGACTATGAGGAAGGTAGCAAATCTGTGATTTACAGTCTATTTTTTGTATCATATTTTCTTCATATCTTCATAAATAAAGGACAATAACTCTCTGCAGAAGGAGAAATAATGCATTCTTCTAAATTCAGTTGCAGAAGGCACAGAAGAAAATGAAATGGAAGGGACAATTTCAGTTTGCCTGACAATCCCTTTCTAAGTCTGTTCCGCTTTCAATAGTGTAAAAAGAGCCTGAGATAAAAAATGAGAATCATTGCTCTTATATATTTGGCAAACACAAATGAAAAATTGAATCCAAGGAAGATGTGCTTTCTTAGCTTGGAATTCTCAGTTGAAGGAGCTACGGCTTAAAGAACTGAAGGAGGAATGTTAGTTTGCTATTCATAAAATTTGAATGGGGGATGAATGTAATAGCTTTATTTCCTGTCAAATGATGCATATTTTCAGATAGTTTCAATGTGAATGCCCGCCATCAATGGTTGTCCAAATACGTAATTATTACCTGTAGCCCAAATAACTGATTATTAACACATGTTGAACTCCATGCACAGAATGTACAAGGTACTTTACCTCCATTACAAGTTTTAGGGTGACCATTTTTCCCTTCTTGAGGGAGTGATGAAAATGGCCTTGGGCTTATTTACAGCCAGAACTGATTTAAGAGCAGTTTTTTTCTATTTTTTGTTAATTTCCATTACACACTTGTTAGACATGCTTGGTTTGGTAAGAATATCTCGCAGGTTGAGTAGATTAAGCTCTTTGAGTCTTTGACCAATTTGTATCTTTTCAGGAGTGCTTAACCTAAAGGAGCAGTCTACCTGATTGTAGGATCAGATGTCTCAATATGGTCAACACTTGTTGAATTACTACTGTCTTAGGTACAGACTATAATTACTAATTTGGGGCTCTGTGTAGGTCATACAGAGGTGTCAGAATTATTTTGATCTGAGTACATTTGTGCCTTCCTTTGATTTTTAATTAACATAGCCTTCATTTTCCTTCCACCTCCTCAAATGAACATTTTCTTCCTTTTTTTTTTTTTTTTTGTAGATATTCTTCAACATTTTTATCTGTAGCTGATGCTTTCTAAAGGCAAGTATATTGGCCTATGCTGTAGTAATCTTCCATAACTGATTTGGGATGTCTGCCAGTCTTTTCTATTATTCACAGTCATATCTTCATATGACTGGCTTTTATCCAAATGCTGACATCTTTTGCATTCTCTTTACCCTTTAGCTCTTTTTCTGCTGAGAGACAGTATTCCTAGTGTTTGAGTGTTGCCCCTTCATCCCTCACCTTTTCCATCTGAAAACTACAAAGGACAAACTTTCCAAATACTGAGATCTCCATACTTGTCCTTTCTGGTAATTCTTCTAATCTTTTTGGTTAAGGCAGCTGTTACATGGGATTCATCTATTTAATAAGGTGACTGTAGTCATTTCATATCATGTTCCCTCACTGAGAGGACTCCTCATCTGCTCCAGGTCCTGTAGAGACAGTTCTCCTTGAACTTTTCCAATGTGAGTCCTTCCCACAGACTACAGTTATTCACAAACTGCTTCAATGTGGGTCCTTTCTATGGAATGCAGTCCTTCAGGAGCACTCTGCTCTAGTGTAGACCCCATGCATGGGGACCCACATGGTCACAGCCTCCTGCACATCCACCTGCTCCTGTGTGGAGCCCTCCATGGGCTGCAGGTGCTATCTGCTCTACCATGGACCTTCCATGGGCAGTGGGGGGATCATCTGCCTCACTGTGGTCATCACCATGGGCTGCAGTGAAATCTGCTCAAGTGTGTGAATCAGTTTCTCCTCCTCTTCCTTCAGTGGCCTTAGGGTCTGCAGGGTTGTTTCTCTTACATGTTCTTACTCCTCTCTGGCTGCAGTTACTGTTGTACAGTAAATTTTTCCCCTCCTGAGCCACACCATCCCAGAGGCATTAGTGTTGTCACCAATGAGCTTGGCCTTGGCCAGCTCAATCTGTCTTGCATCTCCTTGGCATTGATTTTATCAGACATAGGGAAAGCTTATAGAAGCATCCCACAAAAGCCACATCTGTAGTCTCTCTCATACAAACATAATACACTTTTACACACTGTCTTCATTGCTGCAAAATGAACTCTGCTCTTAAAAACATAAAGTAGTTCTTTTGTATCTACAAAAAATTGTCAGAAATTATCTAAAGAGCAATAAAAATAAAATTCAAATTAATTATGAAACAAGACAAAACCATGTATATTTCCTCAATACATATTTTTTTAGTATGTTATCCAAATCCCAACTGAACCAAAAGTTGGGATTTTTTCCTCATTCCAATGCTCTGTCAATTGGGTCATTAATCCTCAGATAATAGAGCTTCCAAATTCAACACAGTTCATTCCTATTCCCTTAACCAAAAATATGTGGCTAATTCACAGTCAGTAGAACTACTGTGATTAGTAATATGTCCCTATATCAGGTTAACATTGATAAATTATTTGCTAAAAACCAGGACCTTGCAAACTTTGCCTCTGTCATTTTATTAAATGATCGTTTAGATCCATAACAGCAGCTTAATGAAGACCTTGGAACTATCCTCTCCTGTCTTTGGCTCATGAAATCATCAGTGATTCACCTTTTATTACTCTAAGACATGAACTTTTTACATAAGGAATATCTCCTATGGTTGAACCAAAGGAGATCCTGGCTACCCAAATGAATGGAAAGAGACAGTTTATTATATTCTTATGGTAACTGAGACTGATTTTGGTGTATATGTTTTTAGGGTTGTAAGTAGTAGAGAACAGGCTTATAGAAGCTGGAGATCTGATTGTACCAGGATTATTATCTAAATGCTTTGGAGATGACACTACATGGGTACATTACAGAACTATTAGATTTCTGCGAGTACAAATTATGCAAATATTTTTATTTACAGATAACACAGTTAAGTGTCTAGAGTTATTTTTAAGAACACTAAAAATAATAACAAACTATTTTGACTTTATTATATTCTACATAGAACTGATGTAATTACAATTAGTAATATATACTTACTTTCCCAATTTTCAAAATATGTTCACCTCCATAATATCTGTTAGGCAGTATTAATCATCTACCATCATTTTAAAGAACTGGAAAATATAGGCCCTGTTTATACTGCATTTTGAAAGCAGAGTAATTCACCAGTTGACCATGTTATTTATCACAAGGAGTGATGCAAGAGCCAAGTTTAGGGTAAGCCAGCTGCTGTAAACAGTAAGAAAATCTCTAGTACCTTCTGCTTTGTAAAGTGCATCCAAAGGAAGCCTTATCTGCAGTGGCAGCAGATACATCCAGCAGCATGTTTCTGGCCATTTTCATACTTTCTTGCCTGGCCTCTTGGTGACATCACAGGACCAATATGCATGCAACAGAGCCCAAAATTATTCTTAAAAGGGACTGATTTACCATTTTCATGGCAAGGTAGTATTTTTAGTGGAGTCATTCTGGTTGCTTACAAAGATAAGGTAGGTCCCAGACCCAGGTGTCCAGAGTATATGAGTGTGTGACATAGCTGTCACCATGCCTCTAGCTTTCAGTATAGACCCCACCACTGAGACTGTTTGACTTCCCTTCTGTCCCATGGTGACAAGGTATGGAATAGGATACCCTGCTTCCATATCCCACAATAATGCTGCAGCTATTGTGCCTTCCTGCCTATACCTGGCAAGTTATACTTACTGGGGACATAGCACTGTGTATTTTTGAAAAGTTCTGTAAACAGTATCTAGTTAGTTTTTACAAAATTCTTAGATGGAAGGAGATGATTATCCTGTGTGCACTAGTATTAGCTCTGAACCCATAGGTGTAGTGTTTAATGCATGTCATAGATTTGAATTTTCTGTTGAATGTGGAATTCAAGATCACAGAAGATCAAATCCTTGCAAGGTCTATAGCAAAGTGACTCAGTAGACTATTTTGCTATCTTGTCCTATAAATGACTACAGCAAGTAATAATTAACAAGAGTGTTTTAAATCTTTGCTTTAATGTTCTTTTAAAATAGATACAAGGGAAATGGAATCCTAAACAATCTGTCTGGCTTTCTCTTCTCCAGCATTCCAAAGGCAGCTAGAAACTTGGCTTCTAAATACTTCTAAGTAGATTTAGACCCAAAAGCCACAAGAAAAAATAGTCTGGCTGTAAGAGAAAATGGAAAGGGTGGATTGGCACCTTTAAATCAGAGATGACAGACTGTTTAGCATAGAAGACTAGAATATGACATCAGGTTGGACTATCTCTTGAAACTCAAAGACTTTTCTTGCATGCTTGTAGCATTATTGTTTAGAGGAGAAGAATACAATGTTCTTGTTTATAGTTTAGTTTTTCCCCAAACTGTAGATGCCTGATCTCAAACTTGGAAAATTCTCCCTGAAGCATGAGTCCAAATTCAGAGTATCAGAGAAGTTTAAGCAAGTATAGTTGTAGACATGCAAACAATAAAGCTGATATTTAAAACAGTAGATAAGAAAGTAAACTACTGGTATAATTCATTGCCTCAAAATGTACTGAACCTAAGCATTCCCAAGCAAACAGAAAGCATAGAATCATATAATGGTTTGGGTTGGAAAGGACCTTAAAGATCACCTAGTTCCAACCTCCCTGCCTGGTCCCACTCATCCAGCCTGGCCTTAAACACTTATAAAAAGGGAGCATCCACAACCTGTCTGTCTCACCACTGGATGACTCCTGAGTAATGAGAAAATACAGGTTTAAAACAGAATTTAAACCAAACACAAAATGAAAGAACAATGACTTGGAATTACTCATGTATATTCCTCCAGAATTATAGGAATAAGAGAATATCATTGTGTTAAATTATTTCATGGCTATAGGAGAAGGGTGAGGCAGTGGGATCAGGAGATGATGCTCATTGTGTAAACGAGGGTTAAGGACTGCTGTGGAGTGAAATAAATCTTTCAGACTTCACAGCAGCATGTATTCCAACTTGAGCCTTTTATCTGCTATGCCTGGAGCTTTAAACAAAATCTAATCCTCTTCTCTCCTGTGGTAATTTCTAATAGGCAGAATGGTGAAATACTCTTTGTCAAAAACATTCATACTCTCTTTCTACTGACTGGGAAATATGAAGCAAGATGAAATTAATTTTATAATGGCAAATGGTGCCTAATGGTCTAGTAATCATACTGGAACTTACAAAATCTGTAGTGTGTGCAGTGAATTGACACCTGGTTGGGAGACTTTGGGGTTACATTTACTTCTGTCCTTATTTGAGTTTGAATTGAACAAACAGTGAAACAGTATTTGAGCAAAGCATATTATATTAAATGTATTGGCATGCTTCCATATTCAGAAGAAAAGACATTAATAAATAACAAAATGGTAACTACTCCCATCATGACAATTTCTTGAAAATTATGACCTACTGTGTTCTTGACTGATAATTTGCAGAACAGCAGCATGATCCACCAGGAATTCTTCAGTGTTTAATGTAAAGTATCATTTCAAGGCTTTCCTACCAGCAAAGAAAGAGGGTATCATTGCAAGCTCTATAAAACCCACTAAGGATAAACGTTATTTTTCTCATTAGCTACCTTCTACAGTATTTTCCATGAAGAAATTTGGTATGCATACCCTTTTTATTAAAGATTTAAAAGGGTAATGAATTTGACTCTCTTTTGAGTCAAAGCTGGTTGGTTTAGCTTATGAATCAATTCACAAAACTGAAGTAAAAATTCTTTGAAGGTATCAAAAAATTAAAGCAAAATTACTACACATCAGTTAGACCAAACTCCTGCCCTTAAACTAGATAAATAATTTAGAGGTTGGACCCTGACCTTTAGATAATATTTCCTTTTAGAAGTAGCTCAGATTCAGTATCAAATGGTATGTATAGTGAAAAGTAGAACACTGTAAGTAACTCAAAATGAATTGCTGTTCATGAAGAGGAGGTTCCTTACTACCTCCTTCTATACAGTTTAGTGTGATTGGTATTTTTTCCAAGTTACATTGCCACAGTTAGAAAAACACCACTACCCAGTCTCAGACAGTATATAAGCAAGTATCTAAATTTAAATGCACATACAGCGCAGAGGAAATTTTTTTAAAGGTATTTAAAAACCTAATTCTTAGCCTCAGGTGCTCTAGTACCTTTTCTAATCAAGTCACACTCATCTACCAAGCACTTGCTATCCAAGTAAGGAATCGACTTTGCAAATATTATTTATGAATTTCTCAGGCCCTGTGAGTTAGGCAGACTTCAGCACAGCCACTTTAAAAACAGAGACATGCAAGCTCAAAGATGCTAAATCAACAAGGCACATCAGTAGAAGAGTTGTGTCAAATACCTAGCAGACTTTAATTCTAGCCTTCTACATTCAACATTTCTTTATAAAGTTCCATGTAAATCATAATAAAGCCCCCAAAATGTGCAATTTAATAATGTTTCTTATGTTGTCTCTGAGATACCGTACACAGGTGATCTTCTAGAAGTCAAAACAGAAGTAGTTGCAATCTCCCTTCTTAAGGTGTAAGCAGGATTTTTTCAAAGCTCATCTTGCTTCTAGAGGTTATTGTGATTTTTTACTTTTTGGGGTTGATTTTCAGTCTTTGTGCAATGATTTGGAGATTATTATTACGGAATATGGAGTTGTCCTATGCAGCTTTCTTTGGCAGAAGACACTGCCAAAGGTTAGAGATGGCAAACTTAACTTTATTTGTACTGAAACAGAAGTAGGAAAGACATCAAAATCTGTTTCTATTTGTAGCTTTAGAACAGATACTAAAAGTTACCTCAGCTGCAAAATGCCTTATCAATGAATGCTAAATGACATTCATAGAATAAATTCTGCAAGATGCAAAAGACAATTTTATAGCACAGAGTTTGAAACCTTCTGCATGGACAAAGAACATCCAGATGTAGTTTGTAAACAGAGATCTAATATTAGCTCCGCAGCTGTTTTAGCTTAGAATCATAGAATAGTTTGGGTTGGAAGGGACCTCAAAGATCATCGAGTTCCAACCCCCCTGCCATAGACAGGGACACCTCCCACTAGATCAGGCCGCTTAGTGCCTTGTCCAGCCTGGCCTTGAACACCTCCAGAGAGGGGGCATCCACAACCTCTCTGGGCAACCTGTTCCAGTGCCTCACCACCCTCACTGTAAAGAATTTCTTTACATCCATTGTTTCTAGTCCTCCCATCCGATATCATATTAAAAAGTCCTTCCCCTGCCTTTCTGTAGGACCCCCTCAGGTACTGATAGCTTGTATCCCATTAAGCAATATCCAACTTGTCTTGATTTTCTCACTATGTAACTCAGGGGAGGCAGAAATTCTGAAACACTGGCAAGCCATACAATTGTAAAGACCCACCTTCATCTTTGCTATTTTTCTAGCTGTACCATTTGGACTAATAAAAGTGTTGCTATTATTTACAGACCTTTCCTACCTATGTGCTGAGGTGGCTGTGATTACATTATTTGCTGTGGCACTTTAAGAGAGCATCCCTCAAATATGGTGAAGCTAATGAGACCCTGAATCTGGAAATCCTCTTGAGCTTTAGTTTAAACACCACAGCAGCTATTTTCAAATAGAAACCCCTTACAAGCCTAAGTTTAGATACCCATTTAATTATTTTGCTGAATGGAAGCGCTGATGTGCCATAGTGGCATTAGAGAGAGAAACATTACTAAGAGGTTTTAATAGCGCTTTGCTGAGGAGACAAGCTCCAGCAGAGTACAGTCCGTGCTGGAGAAGGGAACCTCGTCAAAAAAGAGTCGTCAAGAAGCTCGTTTTGGGAGCTTTTCGACGCCGGTGAAAAGCTCCAGGCAGGGTCGCTCCCCGGCGGCTCCGGGAGGCGGTGTCCAGTGACAAAGCGTGGAGCGGGGCTACCTATCCCCAGCGGCAGATTTAAACGAGGGGAGAACTCACCAGTGCTTACTTGCCGAGGAGACCAGCTCCAGCGGAACACAGTCTGTGCTGATGAAGAGAATTTCGGCCAAAAAACCCTCTTTTGTTGGAGTTTTTCGAAGCCGGAGAAAGCTGCGAAGCGGGAGCGCTCCCCGGCAGCTCGGTAGGGCGGGGCCCACTGACAGGTCCGCTGCCCCCGGCGGCACATTGCAACGAAGCACGAAATCCCCAACGGCCCCGCTCCTTGGTTGCAGTGACCATGAGATGGTGACCATGAGATGGTGGAGTTCAGGATCACATGTGGCAGGATCAGGATAGGAAGCAGAATCACAGCCCTGGACTTAAGCAGGGCAAACTTTGGCCTTTTCAGGTAATTGCTAGGAGAAATCCTGTGGGACAAGGTACTAGGAGGTAAGGGGGGCCAAGATAACTGGTTAGCATTCAAGGACTGCTTCTTCCAATCTCAAGATTAGAGCATCCCAACAGGTAGGATGATAAGAAAGGGGGCCAGGAGACATGCCTTGTTAAACAGGGAACTGCTGAGCAAACTCAAGTGGAAGAGGAGGGTCTACAGGTCATGGAAGGAGGGACTGACCACTTGAAATGAATATAAGACTGTTGTCAGAACATGTAGGTAGGCAACTAGGAAAGCTAAGGTCTTAGAATTAAGCCTTGGAAGAGGGGATCAACGACAACATTGCAAGTAAAACTTGCACTAGAAGAAACGTGGACTCACTGATGAATGAGGAGGGTGCTCTGGTTACTGAGGATACAATGAAGGCAAAGTTACTGAGTGTCAAGAGGATCGATCCAGACTCTTCTCAGTAACCTCCAATGATGGGACATGGGGCAATGGGTGCAAGCTGGAACACAGGAAGTTCCACAGAAATATAAGAAGAAATATTTTCATGGTGAGTGAGGGTGACAGAACATTGGAACAGGCTGCCCAGCAAGGTTGTGGAGTCCACTTCTCTGGAGACATTCTAAATCCACCTGGATGCCTTCCTGTGTGACCTGGTCTAGGTGTTCCTGCGCTGGCAGGGGGATTGCACTAGATCATCTCTCTCCCTTCCAATCCTTGACATTCCACGATTCTGTGAACTTCTGAAAGCCAAACCTGAAAGCCAAAACAAACCAGAAAACAATTGTGGGCAATAACAAATGAAGAAGAAAATAATTTGTGGCAATCTCTACTAAAATAAATGTTAAAACTTATGTGAAAAGAAACACTTCTTCAGATGTATGAGGTACTGTGAAATGAAAGCATGGATTTTAACTTTCACCATGACAATCTGTAGTGCTACAGTGCATTTTTTCTTTCTAGTTTGTAAGCTATTATTATGTTACCAAAAACTTGCAAAGCCATTTACACAGTAGCGTGTAAAAATCCATGTTTCAGTGGATTTTCAACTATTTTTCAGTTATTCATTTATTCTTAGAGGTCAGATCAGGTAATTTGTCTATTTGTTTTGCTCGTTTTTATCAGTTTCTTATCCATTAGATTTCAGATGCTGCATGTTAAATGGAGGACCTCTAAATTAATGAATCACGCTGAGTATTTTCTACCCGTCCTGTCTGAGCAACAACAAGTAGTACTAACCTTAACCAAAGTGGCAGGGAAGAAATATGATGTCTGCAATTGTAAATTTTAAAAGATAGAACTAATATAATTGCCTTGAAGATTATAAAGGTTTTGAAAATGTATTTAGAGTGCTAGAAGAACTTAAAAAAACACAAACTAAACAAAACATAAAAGCTGTAATGACTAAAAATGAATTTGTGAAGAGCTAAGCCAACTGCAAATTAATCTGAAAATCTACTGGGTGCTCTTTTAGATGTGCCGAGTATGTCTCTGCTCTTTTTCCTTTTATTCTTCCTGTAGATTTTTTACAAAATTTGCAATGTGTTAGAAAGCAGTAACATTTTTTTTCATGGTTGATTGATACCATTGTCAAGATCCAAGTTTTTAGGCTGCCTCACTGCTGTTAGAAATCCATTCTTGTAACTTTTTATGAATTCCACCAGGTCAATATTGTACAATTTTGGGCCTCTAATTTCAAGGAGTTCTGATGCAATATGAGGGTTCTAAGAGAAAAACCTTTCTATTTTTCTGGTGGAACTGATAAATATTACAGAGATTTGAGCATTTAGATAGAGACAACTCCCCAGGGCTGGGCTGAATTTAGACATTCAAAGGCAGAAATGCAGGCCTTAATTTCATCTCTTTTAACAATAAGGTTCAGCAGATGCTTTATGTTCCTGTCCTGGACAAGAGTGCACACAGGTTTTCCAGAGAGCAGGCATTCTCACAGTCCTTGCTCATAAGTGGCCCAGGAATGCAGCTCAGAAGGGATCCCTTTAGCTTATCTCATGAGGAGCTACTGAACTGTGCACAGCATTAAATCCAGTGATTACTGTGTTCACACAACAGCACTTGAGAACAGGAAATATTAGTTTTCCTTTTGTGCAACATTTCCCAGAAACATAAAATGCACCTCACAGCACATGTCATAAAAAGTCCATTGACTTAGCTATATTTAAAAAGGTACCCCATTCCCTCTAAAATACAAAAATAGGACTTGTGAAATAAAGATGTTGTTTTGGTAAGTACTTGAGTAATTTGCATTATCATGCTTTACAAGCAAAAGGTTCTATGGAAAGGAAAAGTTACCAAGTGTAAAATAGGATGCTTTTAAATATTGGAAAGTGTTTCTTCATTGCCCCTGCTGCAGAATGGAAATGGAATTTTAACTACCATCTCTTCAAATCAAAAAGAGTTTTGGATAGGAAAAAAAATCCACACTTTTACAAGTTCCTGAAGTGGTGATGCACAGTATTTTGCATATTCTTTATACTTAGCCAATATCTATTACAAAATTTTGTAAAAAAATAGAAGAACAATGAAGACAAGTAAATATCTAAATCCAGCAATTTATTTTATAGTAGTTTTTAAATTAAAATTCCATTATAGTTTGTTAGTATGAATTTAACTGTGTCTTTTTTTTTCTCCAGTATTACCATATGCAGCTGTCTGCTTTCTTCTCTTTTAAAGCCACAGCAGAGCACTCCCCCCACCTAATAAATGCTATTTACAAACAAATATGGAATGAGGGGATATGAAGTTCTCTGATGCTCTCAGTTTCTTTTTAGATAAGACATTACACTAAGATAAATTACAGTCCTTCACATCTGGTTCTTTGGAAACAACTGTATCTTGTCACCGGATCAGAAGATGAAAATACTAGTGCTTCAATGCTCAACTACAAAACAGCTTGCAGAACAGAAATAGAAATTCTGTTTCAGTTAGTTCATCCTTGTATAAAAATATAAAGTAACAACTAAAATATATGAAGTAATAGAGTTGATCACTGTCATTTAACCTGACAGTCAATTACTTAATTTAAATAATCAATCCTAGTTTTGATTTAATTTTGACTTGCTTGAGCTTCCAGTCCCTGGATTTCTCTCCTTTTTTGTTATTCATGTTATTCAGTTTACTTTCTACTCCTTTTTTTTTTTTTTTTTTAATACATAAATTAACTGAGTTTCTTCTTTAATGCAGGTTTTTATAATGTTCATATGATTTCCCATCATATATTTTTAAATGAAGACATTAGGGACCTTTCACAAGTAGTCCTGTTAGTTAGAGGGAGAAAATCACCTTCCCATTTACTATGGTCTTGTTTACAAAGACAAATTTAGACTTGCAGTTAGCTGCTGCAGCTTTGTTTCACATATTTAGTTGATGACTATGTTGGTTTTTTTTAACCAGATTTCATCACCCTGATGGAAAGAAATTGTAGTAATTCCATTCACTAACTTCATTTCAGTATGAAACATGCTCTTTGCTTCTAAAAAGCATCAGCATAGCACGATAATTAACAGCAACTAACCCCAGACTGATCGCCACTGAAAACATTCAAAGAATGGAGTAATCTACTTTCAAACAAACATCTGAAACAAAACGGCAATGCATACGCCTTTAGAGCAGTGGCCAGAGCTCCTTCCTGACTGTAACAAATTAAGGGCTCAGCATTTAAAGACAGCGTACAGTCACAATATTGAGCAATTCTCACCACATTATCTGGAAATCCCTATTTCCTTATCTCCTTGATGTGCTTATGTGGAAATCCCTTATCTTGCTTGGGTCATTTCAGCCCATTGCACTTGTCTCCATAGAGAACATCCAAATAAACGCTTGCAAAGTCCTCCATCCATTAGCTTTTGACAGGCATTTCTACCAGAAAATTCTCAGGTGGATGTTTCTGTACTAAAGTCAAAGTGTTGAAGTGCCCTTCACAATGAACAGTTTTCCAGACAGCCCACATTTTTTCTCCAGACAACATATTCTTGAATGAGCTGGAGAAGAGAGTGAGCTTTTAGGTGATGAAGTCCACTGATGATACAAAGTTACTCAAAGTAAAACAGACGGGAGATCACTATGAAGAACTACACAGGGAACTTATGAAACTGAGTGATTGGGTAATAAAATACTGAAATTCACTGTAGATAAATGTCAAGTGATGCATGTGAGAAGAAAGACTCCCAGTTTGCTGTATAAAATGATAGTCTCTGAGGTGACTATTAATGCTACATAAGTGAGACTTGAGGTAATGCAAGATAGATCAGTGAAAAACTGTTTTCAGTACCTGCCAGATGGCAAAATGAACAGACAAATAAAACTCAAACCAGATCAAATCCTTGGATTTACTAGGAAGTAATTTGAGAACAAAACAGAAAACAAAGCTATGTCAGTATTAAAATTCATGCCTCATGCCAAATCCACAGACCATCCAAAGCACAGAGGGTTCCTGTCTGCAGCAGACATTTTCTCTTTATGCAGAAACCAGAAATCAGGGAGACAAAAGTGCTCCCTGATTACAGGGTCATCTTGAAGTGAATCATGCTAGAAACTGTGATCTGGTAACACCACTGTATGCAGCCTTTGTTTCAATTCTCTAGCAAAAAACAGCTGAAGCACATAGCTTTTTCCACAGGAATACTTAGAAAAAATAGATTCAATATGTGGATTCCCATACAAAAGAGAGACAAGGTTTATGGGATTGAGCACATTTTTACTTGCCTAGCTTGTGTATATATGAATATATAAATAACTATATATAGTTAAAAGCACATCAAATTTCAGAGGAATTAGTCTTTCTCTAGGAGAAACATGGCAGGTATCAAGCCAGCTAGGAATAATTGGTAAGGATATAATTTCTGTACCAATAAGTATCCCCAGGTCCTTCTCTGGAGGGCTCCTCTCAATCCATTCATCTCCCCAGCTTGCATTGTTATGTACGCGAGATGTATGTCAAATTCTAAGCAGCTCAACAAATAAATACACAAAATAATATCCATTTTGGATGGTTTGGGAGGATTTTCAGTAATGCTGAAAAAACAACAAATAATTTACACTAAAATGAAATACTGAAGAGTAAGATAAAATACATATGGTTCTGTAGTCATTCACACATTCTCAGGCAAATAATACTGATCAAGTGACAAAATTATCTCTATTGATGGATCTTTTGCAAATAAGCTAAGATGCCAGAACTAATTAATTGCTCTGTCTCTTCTCCATCTCACCTGATCCTCATCACCTATTTCTGTACATTGCAACTGAGGAAGCAGTTTGCTCTGAAGAAATGGAATTAAGAGTCAAAGGAAAGTCTATCTTCCTCTTCCAGTTTTTATAACCATAAAGCTAGTTTCTACACAACATATGAACATTCAGCAAATACTGTTGAAATTATTGGACATATTAAAAAAAGGTCACGTTATCTGTAGATTTTAGCTAAAATTGTTGATTGTAAAACTGTGATTAGTCTGAACATTGGAGTCACTTAACAGAAGTGTAGTTATTCATGGTGTCAGATAACACAGAAGCAGTAGAAACAATAGGATCAATTTCTTACTAGAAACTGGCAAACTGAAATGCATCACTGCGTGTCAATTGGATACTTCTTTTGGTATATAGTAGTGCCTTTTCAGTACCCTGCATATAGTAAAACCAGCAGAAAAAATTTCAAAACTATTTAAAAATTAATTGCTAGAGAAGAAATTATATTTGGATGATGCTAATTAGTGCTATGAATTAGTGTTGTGATGTTTTGTTTTTCCCTTTAATAAATCAGTACCTTCTGGCAGGAAGGAGTAAGAAACTAAATGAAAGAGAATTTAAGTATTTGCAAAGAGTTTAATAAATAGACACAGATTCTGGGTCTATTTATTATCTATTATAGTCCTTCTGATTGACTGCATATGTCTGCCCTGCAGTAATGTGCCAGCTCATTAGGGAATAGAGTGGATAACAGGGAACTAGATACTACAAAATTAGAAATTATTATTTCTATTGCTAGAGGCTTTCATGGGCTATCTTACATTGTTCTATAAAGAAGAAAATGCATCTAAGGGAGAAAGAGAAAAGAATGACCATAATTTCTTCCTTGGTTTAGATACTACCTGTCTTAACATCTCACTTGACTCTTTTCTTTCTACTCCCCTTTTCTCTGTCCCTTCTCATAATTTTTTTGCATCTTCAGCCTCTGTATAGAGGTCTACTAATAATCTATCTGTCAACATCCTCTCATAAGCTTGCATGAAATGAGTTGCAAGTAATAGGTCACAAAGTGTTTGCAATCAAGATGAAGCAGGACTTACTTGCACTGCTGATGTTGTTTATTAAATGGTAAGATCTTAATTTGAAATGTTGGGAAATTGCTTACTCAGCACAGAAGGCTTTAGTACCTAGTGGATTCTGCAGACCTTTTATACCTGTTACCACATGAAGTCTGAATAAACGAAGAAGTGTTTGAGGAAAAAAGTGAGAGGACAAGAATTTTTTGTGGCCTATTTCAAGCTATACTCAAGTAGAGCACAGTAAAAAAAGGAGGTATCTGAAAAGTGGGAGTGATATGATATCCTATATGCTATCTATTAATGTCATTTGTATTTTACTCAGAAGCTGTTTGGGATATAATTTTCTTTTGCTAGACGCTACAGTTCCTGTGTGTAGGAACAGATGCCAGACAGCAGGGAAGCAGGGACTTCACCAGGATACCTGGGAAAAGTGGGAACAGATAGACATTCATCATGCACAGTAACATACTTTGTGCCGTGTAAAGGCAAGAAGAGGTCCTGAACTTGCTTACTGATGGAGGAACAATATATTGTACTTCCTGAGAAAAAAAGCCCCCGTATTTGTTTGACATGTGTAAGACAGTCTCAGAAAATTGTATTTCGATAGTCTAAATGGTGATTGAAAAGAGATCACAGAAAAAAAGGTCAAATAGAAAACTTGACCAAAGGCACCAGCTAAAGAACACTGACAAATATCTTACATTTTTTGTTAAACATCTGTGTGTGAAATCTGGCTTCAAAAACCTGGAATACATTCCTGGAAAGTTCTTTTAAGGCAAGGGCATAAGGGGAGAACAGTAGATGTAGCAAGTATGAGAAGCAATCTGTTGCTTATTTTTGTTGACCTTTGTATTCACCTTTCTGCTGTGTGAAAGCACATTTTTTTCAGAATACAACAGAAAGGAAATCTGCTCATATTAAAGTCCTGACATGTTCCCTTCCTGCTCAGATTTTATTCTAACAAAGGCTTTTGCATCATGGTACAAAAACTCAGGGGAGCTATAAAGATGGTAATGATGTATTTTTTTTGTTTAGGATTCAAAGTCATGTTAGGCCGGAATACAAAATGATAAATTACAAAAAAAAAAAAAAGTAAAAAGTCTTTTGAAGGAACTGGTTTTATGTATTGTCCAACAAATGTTTAACGCAGATTTCATAAACAGCCCCAGTGACATTCGGAATTTCCCCCTCTTTTGTGTGTGAGATGGTATTCTACAGGACTGAGGCTTTGGGAAGTGGAAAAGTTCATGCTCACAGCCACTAGGCAGTGATGCCAGAGGCATCCTTTCTCCTTAGGGTTGGTTCTACTACACACCTATTAGCTGTCAATGGAGAGATGAAGGAATATTTAAGGTTGCTGTTCATCTTAATTGAAGGAGTCATCTACGATAGAGGTACTGACCACTGTCTACATCAGTACAGAGACAGACATCACTCTATAAATGTACCCATTGTGTAAGTGCCTGTGGACAAAGGAGACAAATGTCAGTCCCTAAGGACTTTGCTGGTACACAAATGTTACAAATTCAGTATGAGATGAGTGCTAAATTCTGTGTTAGGAAACCTACAAGATCTCTCTTTAAGAGTCTCAGATTGGGTATCCCAAATTTGCAGACACTTAATTTCTGTGCCTAAAGATGACATTTTTCCTTGGGTCTAAAAATAACACTGGGTTACCTTGGAAGTTGATTACAAATTCCATGAAGTTGTATAGTTTTGACAGTCATGAAAGAAATATCAGGAAAGAAAATAGGTACACAAGCTTTGGATCAAGACCAGAGTACCATGCAAAAAAAATCCAATCTGCTGTTATCCTTTTCCTTTTCAGAGAAGCCAATACAAAGCCCAGGACCATTCATTTTCTGAGCCACAAAGACTGGGATCTGTTTCCTGTTAGAAGGACACAGACACACAGTTAAGCAATCAAGACTGTGGCACATCCCTGGGAAGGTAATGCTCATGGTGAGTAAGGGTGGCTGCCCCATTGTTTCTTATCCTTCCTTTTGCAGACATAGTTGCAGACACGGACCAGAGAAGGCCATGGCATACTCCTCAGCCATACAGCCCTAGATTCGTTGCCTGCTGTGAGGTCACTGATACGTAGTTAAGAGATCAAAAGTCTGGCAGAGCCTGAGAATGGTGAGCCTGGGTGGTTGCCCCTTTGTACTTTAGCTCATCTTTTTCAGAGAAGCCAATGAAAGTTGTATCTCTCTTCACCGTGTTAAAAATAGTTCATATTTGCATCATCAGTTAAGGAACAGTTCAGATTGTTTTCTTGATGTACATCTTTGGGTAGGCTGAAAACAGGTGAATTTTTTCAGAAGCAATAGGAAAATATTTTCAATTGAAATTCTGTGAAATTTAGACATCTTAGTTTATTTTGCAAAATTCACTTACGCAGCTCTTTGCTTCTTCAAAACCTCTGCTGTCATGGGATCATTTTATTCCTGTCATTCAAGTGAAAGGAAAGAGGAGGACAACTGTCCTTGGGAGATCTATAGGAAGATTTCCTGCTCAGGATGTTTTTGGCATTAAGTGGCACCTTTAGAAATGAGGCTATAGAGATAAAATCCTCTGGGTTCTTGTTATGAATGTATACTATTATAAACATCCCTCACCATGGTCAGCATGACCCTATATGATTTATGTGTGCACACCTACTAAGTCAAGATTACTTTAGCAGTGACCCACTTGTAAAGAGTCCCTGGGAAAGTTAGCTGTCAAAGTCAGAACTGGGAAGTTGTGAATCTGGTTGAGATGACATAATAGAAACTTCATCACAGATTAATTTTAAAACTAGACTTTCATTTTGTGGAGAAGGTAATTTCCATTTCAATTGCTAGGAGTAGTTCTGAATACAGTCAAAGTAGGCAGCAGCTTACAACATCTGCCAGTCATGGGCAGGATAACAGCCATGGCACAACTGTTTACTTATGCCAGACTGATGAAAAATACAGTTAACCATCTTCCTTTTCCCACTGCTGAAAAGGCCTTCGAATTCTAATGCTTCCTGAAAGAAGTTTCTGATATCACAGTATCCACATCCAAAGCGGTGAGTCTGGGTCTCCATCTTTCTGTCCTTGACTCTCTCAGCTTTGTCCCTTCTCTCTTGTTCTCTTTTCCTTGCTGCTCTGACCCTTGTTTGACTCTGATCTTACATCTTTGGGGAAAATGCCAGACTGAATTTAGTTGCTGTCAAGAAGCTATGAGCCAGTTCTGGCAAGGAAGAAAAGCTTCAATTTGTACAGTGTGGCATGAGCCTGAAGCCTTCTGCCATTTAATTTCAGTAGAAACACTTAATCTCAAGTATTTGTCAAGTGGTGAGTTTCACAGAACAACTTTGATTCAGACAGTTGACTAGTGCCGCAGATGCCCAGTCTTAGGGGCCACACAAACAAACTTCCAGGCTTTCAAGATATAGGACAGCAACATATGGGATGATTTTTCTCTGAATATGTTACTGCAGTAACAAAGCACAATCAAGGAATCACAGAAAGTCAAAGATTGGAAGGGACCTCGAGATATCATCTAGTCCAATCCTCAGGTCACACAGAAAGGCACCCAGGTGGGTTTTGAATGTCTTTGGAGAAGGAGACTCCAGAACCTCTCTGGCCAGCCTGTTCTAGTGTTCTGTCACCCTCACTCACTGTGAAAAACCTTTTTCTTCTGTTTCTGGGGAACCTCCTATGTTCCAGCTTGCACCCGTTGCCCGTTATCCTGTCACTGGATGTCACTGAGAGGAGCCTGGATCTATCCTCCTGACACTCTC
>VZTY01020385.1:418840-431986 GCA_013400935.1 Turnix velox
AGGTTGGTCAAGCATGACTTCCCCTTGGTGAATCCATGTTGACTGCCCATAATGACCTGCTTATCCTTGATGTGCCTAGAGACAGAACCAAGGATAAGTTGCTCCATCACCTTTCCAGGGATGAAAGTGCTGGACCAGGCTGGACAAGGCACTGAACAAGGCACCAGTGGAAGGTGTCACCGCCTATGGTGGAGAGGTTGGAACGAGATGATCTTCAAGATTCCTTCCAATCCAAACCATTATATATTTCTATGACTTTCCAAAGATGATGGAGAGTGGCCTAGCAAAGACTTCTGTCAGCACCCTCAGGTGCATGCCATCAGGATCCATGGATTTGTGAACATCCAGATTCCTTAATTGGTCTTTAACCCAATCCTCATCAACCAAGGCACACTCCTCCTTTATCCTGACATCCTCTGGGGCCTGAGGGGTGTGATGCACCTCAGGACAGCCTTCAGCAGTATAGCCACGGACAAAGAATGCATTCAGTAACTCTTCCTTCTTTGTATCTTCTGTCACAATGTAGGCCCACCTTTTTTGTCACTGGGCCTACATTGCCTCTATGTAAATTTTAGCCACAATGTATTTAAAGAAGCTTTTCCTGTTCTAAGGAGACCTTCACTTTCCTAGTTGCCTCCCTACATCTTCTGACAACAGTCTTATATTTATTCCAAGTGGTCAGTCCCTTCTTCCATGATCTCTAGGCTCTCCTCTTCTACTTGAGTTTGCCCAGCAGTTCCCTTTCTTGATTTCATACCTGTTGGGATGCTCTGATCTTGAGCTTGGAAGAAGGAATCCTTGAATACTAACCAGATCTCTTGGATCCCCTTCCCTTCTAGTACCCTGGCTCATGGGATTTCTAGCAATTTCCTGCAAAGGCCAAAGTTGGCACTAATGAAATCCAGGGTTGTGATTCTGCTTCCTATCCTGTTTCTGCCACTTGAGATCCTGAACTCCACCATCTCATGATCACTGCAATCAAGACTGCCCTCAACTTTCTCTTCTTCAACAAGACCTGAATTCAANCTAGGCTCTCCTCTTCTACTTGAGTTTGCCCAGCAGTTCCCTTTCTTGATTTCATACCTGTTGGGATGCTCTGATCTTGAGCTTGGAAGAAGGAATCCTTGAATACTAACCAGATCTCTTGGATCCCCTTCCCTTCTAGTACCCTGGCTCATGGGATTTCTAGCAATTTCCTGCAAAGGCCAAAGTTGGCACTAATGAAATCCAGGGTTGTGATTCTGCTTCCTATCCTGTTTCTGCCACTTGAGATCCTGAACTCCACCATCTCATGATCACTGCAATCAAGACTGCCCTCAAGTTTCTCTTCTTCAACAAGACCTGAATTCAATAGAATTGAATTGTAGGCTCAGGCATTCTCAGTGCCTTATTTTATGCTCACACCTCAAATATGTTTGTGTTTTGGCTTCATCTGATGCAAAGCTGATTTAGTGGTAAACTGGTTATGTGCCTTTGGTGATAAGGCATCCTTGCCTCTGTCCTGCTCCAGAACAATGAATCATAATTCTTCATAGTGAAAAAACTTGTAAAGAATTTTAAAATGAGTGTTTGATCCCATTAAATCAACAAACTTCTGTGTCTTTGTGTCTGGCAACCAAAAAAAAAAAATTATTATTGGTTCAGAAATACAAATGAATCTCATCAAAAGCTTTTGGATATTGGCTCTCTCTAAAAATTATTGATAAGACACATAGTACAAATTTCATGCTAATCTATGCAAGACAAGCAAATGTTATAATTACTATTCAGTAGATAAAATATACAATCTAGGTGTGTTTGTGTGTATTAAAAAAATAATCCCCAGGACTCTATTTTGGACCTAGAACTAGCAGTATTATTTTAGACTAGGGAAGTTAATATAAAGGGGAGATGTAATACTTTCAAATATGGAAAATATGCACCAAAGAGGTTGTAAAGGAACATTTCACATTGGCTTGTGCAGAAGAAAAATAATAGACAGAAACAGCAAGGTGAGAGAGTTTATTTAGGGACCAGAAAATGTTTTTAATGGTGAGGGAAGCTGAAAATTGAATTAGATTGCATAGTGAAGCTGTGAAATCTCCATCACTGAGGTTTTTAAGACGAGGTTTGATAAATATTGATAAGGAATGATTTAGGCACAAAGTTTTGCTCCCAGGGACAGGAGAAAGGTCTATGCAACTTCTCTTTGTGAGTTATGTCACTGGGCCTTGGAGAAGTATAGAGAACAATTGTTCCTAGTGATAGTCATATCAATATAGTTGCAGTCTTTATTAATCTTGACTTTGGAAGGTCTCTACAAAAGTATGTGACTAACAGAATTGCTGATATTGTACAAACACTTTGGAAAGGGAGCACTAGAATTGGCACAAGAGACTAATAAAAACATTTTAGCCAAAAAATTCACAAAGCTTACACTGTTTTGTATATTTTTGTAAAATCCGAACTTATTCTTTCAGTAAGAATTTAGTGATGAAGCTCATCAAGCACTTCAAAAGNCATTTGATGCAAAGCTGATTTAGTGGTAAACTGGTTATGTGCCTTTGGTGATAAGGCATCCTTGCCTCTGTCCTGCTCCAGAACAATGAATCATAATTCTTCATAGTGAAAAAACTTGTAAAGAATTTTAAAATGAGTGTTTGATCCCATTAAATCAACAAACTTCTGTGTCTTTGTGTCTGGCAACCAAAAAAAAAAAATTATTATTGGTTCAGAAATACAAATGAATCTCATCAAAAGCTTTTGGATATTGGCTCTCTCTAAAAATTATTGATAAGACACATAGTACAAATTTCATGCTAATCTATGCAAGACAAGCAAATGTTATAATTACTATTCAGTAGATAAAATATACAATCTAGGTGTGTTTGTGTGTATTAAAAAAATAATCCCCAGGACTCTATTTTGGACCTAGAACTAGCAGTATTATTTTAGACTAGGGAAGTTAATATAAAGGGGAGATGTAATACTTTCAAATATGGAAAATATGCACCAAAGAGGTTGTAAAGGAACATTTCACATTGGCTTGTGCAGAAGAAAAATAATAGACAGAAACAGCAAGGTGAGAGAGTTTATTTAGGGACCAGAAAATGTTTTTAATGGTGAGGGAAGCTGAGAATTGAATTAGATTTCATAGTGAAGCTGTGAAATCTCCATCACTGATGTTTTTAAGACGAGGTTTGATAAATATTGATAAGGAATGATTTAGGCACAAAGTTTTGCTCCCAGGGACGGGAGAAAGGTCTATGCAACTTCTCTTTGTGAGTTATGTCACTGGGCCTTGGAGAAGTATAGAGAACAATTGTTCCTAGTGATAGTCATATCAATATAGTTGCAGTCTTTATTAATCTTGACTTTGGAAGGTCTCTACAAAAGTATGTGACTAACAGAATTGCTGATATTGTACAAACACTTTGGAAAGGGAGCACTAGAATTGGCACAAGAGACTAATAAAAACATTTTAGCCAAAAAATTCACAAAGCTTACACTGTTTTGTATATTTTTGTAAAATCCGAACTTATTCTTTCAGTAAGAATTTAGTGATGAAGCTCATCAAGCACTTCAAAAGCACTTTTGGTGTAATCTGAAGCTTGTTGATGACAGCAGAAATTCTTCTATTACTTCTTAATAAGATTTGTGTCAGACTTTTTGTATGATGTTCATATAGTGAGTCCTATTTTTTTACTGGTAATAAATAGCCATCATGACAAATATTGCTTTTGTCTTTGTCAAAGGAAATATTTTCTAATTCTACAGTCAGCTGTGTGTTCAATACCATATTCCTGGTCTGTGCTTAGAAAAACTGTTACATACCTGCTGAGTCAGATCTGTCTGCCTGCAAGTGATTTTTAGTATTTATGCCTGTTAAAAGATCATGGTACATCTCACAAAGAGACAAGCTGTGTTATCACAATACTGTTAACCACGTAGAAAAGCATCTAAACCCCTTATCGTGTTCATTTAAATGCATCTCAGTCTGAATTTATTGATGGTACTTTTACCCAGAAATGCTTCAGAGTACACTTGTCTCTGTCTGATGCAAGTGTTCTAAGAAGCACAAAAAGGAACCTGTTTGCCTTTGTTATAGTGAGAACCAAAGATGCTAAGATTAGGAATTTTTGAAGAAGTGCTTTTGGAAAACTTTGTTTTATTTTTTAACATTGCAACACAAATTAATTTAATGAACATTCATCCATTTCCCCCCCCTTTCCCCTGCATTCCCCAGTAATGTGGGTTTTTCTCTTCCTTCTCTTCTCTTCCTTTTCTCTCCCCCAAAATAATATTGCAGTTATTTGCTGATTCTTGTAATTGGGAACACCTGATCAATCTGAATTCTTATTTAAAAAGCAGGAGAAATAAGAATTATAGCAGGATGAAATACCGATGTCCAGACATAATGACACCATAACCAGTGGTGCTTCAGCAGGAGTACTGAGTAATTGTGAGAATAATCATTAATGAAGAAGGTATAGATGTCATTAATTTAAAGGTAGGTTGTCTCAGACAAGTGAACTTTTAATACTCCTCTGCAGTCCAGTACAACTACTGCTTTCTCTTTAGGTTCCTCAGTGGTAGCTTTTCCTTGAAAAACAGGAAAATCTGATAAAATTACAAGCTTCCAATTTTTGCCCAAAGCCACATCTGTGTCATATGACATAGCTCTGATAGTAAGTGGGTAAGCAATGGTGTTTTGAAATATCTGTCTGCTTTTCTGCAAAATCCAAGAGTTTCTGCAAAAGGGGAATCCCAGATAAAAAGTACCTGTTAGTTGCTGAGGGTATAGCCCTTAGTAGGTGATCACAGCTTGAGTGTTTCTGAGCTACTTCCCTCAGGGAGCACTGATGGTTTGAGCTTCTCTGTGGCTTGCTTTTGAGTAAAACTGATACATATGCTCACTGTTAAACTCCAATTTCAATCATGTTAGAGGAGTTAAGCAGGTGATGACAGCATGTTACACATAGTTTCAAAACAAGCAGTGACAAGGAGACACCTTCAGAAGATCAATATCAGTGATGCAGGGAAGAGACAGGAACCAGAGGCTGCGTGTGAAAGCTGGCTTCCTTTTAAAAGTTTGCTGCTGATATTGGAGCTGAGCACTGGGACAGATTGAATGGGGACAGGATGGAGATGGGATGGGAATGAGTTTCTTTGAGATATGGGGCACTGGGACTGGATGGTAGAAAGAGCCAGCTAAAGAGAAACCTGGGACAAGATAAAGAAATTTTGAGTGTATCAGTTCCTGAACAGGCTGGTGTCTGACAAAAAGCAAGGAGACACAAAGTCCTGAAAATCAGCAGCAGGAGACTATCTCAGTATGAAACCAAAAATTGCCTAAATTTGCAAGAAGGGACTATGAAAATGGTCCCTGAAGCTGGGTTTGGTGACTAAGCTAAGAAAAAGCTGGAGCTCTGGAGGTCATCTCAGAAAGCGGAGGGAGTGAGGCTTGAATGGGTCCATAGCAGCATCCTCCCTCCTGTGACTGCCTGACAGGTACCCCAAAAATCTCTGCTGGGGCTGCAGGTGTGATGGGGCTGAGCAGAAAGCAGATTGGGCAGGCTGCTGAGCACTCAAACGCACAACAGAGACATGCTCCCCTCATGCTCCCCCTGCCTAATCAGGCTAACAGAGGTAGGGCTGCAGCACACTGGAGAGGCAGAAATGAACATTTAATGGTAAAATACACAAAATATGGGACAGAAAGGAAATGCTTCTGGCATCACTCTCTCCTCCCACCCATCCCTCCCCCTGCCTAACCAAGCTTGGGGGCCAGCAGGGGGACTCAGCATGGTGGTAGAGCTCTGTGAAGAAGTGAAGAACTTCAGAGAAACTGAAGCAGAAATAGTCCTTTGGAGCAAGATAAATAAATCAAAATTTGGCGCCTCTGCCAGACAGGAGTCAGGATTATGGCACTCCTGCATCCTGCCCTGATGGGATGAGGACTGAATCCTAAAAGAAAGGAATGAGTGGACCACAGTTTGTGGTTGAGACAGTGGGCAAGCTCCCTCCCTACCCACCTCAACGCCTCCAGTTCCTCTGAACAACAGGTATGAGGTTTTGGCTGTTGAAGGCCCAGCCACCTAGAGTGAAATACATGTAATCCTTTCATATTTATCAGAATTATATTCGACTAAGAAATACTGGGAAGACTGGACCTCTATATCTAAAAGAGTATGTGTCAAGCAAAGTGGGCAGCTGGTTTGACAAAATCAACTTCATTGCTAAACTGCAGTTGGCTCCCTGGGAAGGTTTCTCCTAAGCTTTCCCATCTTAGTCATCAAGCTGCAACTGAATTTCACTGAAGCAGGATGATGTAGGATGCTTTTAAAACAGATGATCATTGAATGAGTCAGTCAGTTCCAGTTACTGATAAGAAATGTCTAAAATTCCTGCCTGCTTTGCAGAGTATTTCTGCAAAACTCAAGAAACAAAAGATGTTTCTGCTCCCAAATAATCTTGTTTGAATATTATAAAAGATTTTTAAAAAGGCTTAGCACCTGCTCAGTGTTGATTTTTTTTTCTTTCTTTCTTTTATTTTTTGTTTTGTTTGATTTTTTATATTACTAGTTGTTTTTTTTTTTTTTTTAGAATAGGTTTCATTGTTTTGGGCACTTGGCAAAGATTCACTAAAGCTGTTTAGCAACAATATAATGTAGTCACAGTAACTTGGCAACTGCAGCAAAGGTCTGGTTCCCCATATCCATGTGTATTCACTCAATGTCTCTTTGCTAGGACATTTGCACAAACAATGACTTGTGGTTTATATTTGGAAGCAGAAGCAAAGAGTGGTGTGCAGTTACCATGTCCTGAACACAGACCAAAAGGAGTCTCTGAAACCCTGATCTTTTCTCTCAGAGCTCCTGGCTGCATGGTGAGGAAAGGTTTGATGTCTTTTCCTGAACCAGAAAGCATGTTACACTTTCTTCTATTCCACTTTGATTATATGGGTTTTATTATAACATCCATCTCGTTTCTCTCTTTCTCTAAGATGAATCCTCTTGTCCTTTCTTCTTCATGATTTCTGGGACATCTGATCTAGTTACTGGTCTTGTATTCTCTCTTTCCTTACTCATGCAAACTGAGAGATTTTTCTTCCTACCTCACTGATTACTGTCATGTTCATATGGAAAGTTCATGCAGAATCTTTTGAAGTGATGTTGTTTTGCCTCTGTTGTATAATATACGTTTATTTTACTTCTGCATAAATAAACCTGTGTCATAACATTACAGAAGTAACATCCAGTTACTTCTGATGAGCATCTAGAATGATGTTCACTCAGGTAAGCTGTGCTAACCATCCAGTCAAAAGCATTCTTATTTTGAACACATAATTTGCTATTCAAAGTAGATTATGAGATATGATATTATAAAGAACTTTGACTAATCACTGGACCACTGTGAAAACCATGACCTGCTAAGGGGTAACTCATAAGATAAAAGTTTACTGAGGGCATGTACATTCCCCTCACTGTACTCCTGGACTGCACAACCTCTCTGTCCTTCACTTGAGAGATTTCTTTCCCTAGTGTCTAAGATTCAGGTTACAGAGTCTGAGTACCAGCTTCTCTGCCTCAGTGCCACTTGACGTGTCACAAGATGTCACCTGATCCATGTTTTTCTGATTCTACCTAATCAAACCTCCCTGTGCTTGTGCCCATGCCCAACAGATGCCTCTTACAAGGTTCTGTTATAATGGGTCACTGCTATTAACTTTTTCTCCTCTACCCCATCTTTAACTTTATGATACTGTGCATTTTTAAGATTGTAATCATGTAATTGCAAGGAAAACAGTGGAAAGAAAAGGGTAAAATCTTTTATGCCAGTATAAATATCTGAAATAACATCACAGGCAGTCTGAAGTCCTGACTGCACATTTCTTTTTGCATGTGTGTTTCCTTTTCTTTTCAGTAAAATCTGCTCTGTTCCCAAATTCCCTCTTCTGTCATGGAAGTGTGTTAACCTCTTGAAGGATTAGTGATCCTCTAACACAGATTTTAATGGCTCGTTAGTGTAGAAGGAAGTGTTGCTGGACTGATGGGACATAACCATGATTCATATTAAAAAATCATACATTGCTCTGAGTTCACTTGCTGTCTCCCTCTGGCTAAAAGGGCAAAGCACAACCATTAAAAGGCAGGAACCAAGAAAATACAGAGAAGTGCTTCTGACTCAAGTGATATACAAATAAATTCTCATTGTTGAGAGAGGTCAGATTGTTTCACAGGTGTAAGTGAGTGCACTTCTACAGGATTAAGTAGACCTATTCAGATGTATGGCAGTGTAGAATATAACCTCAAATGTTTCAGTGGTTTTGTACACAGACCTGGGATATCAGAACAGAAATCTACTGTCCGTCATTTAGTTTTGTTGAACATTTGAACCATCCACATGTTTTTAATGTCTGCAGCTCACACTACAACCTCAATGGAAAAAACTTGGAAGTAATAAAAATGAGATCTAGTAAAAAAAAAAGGAAACATTGGAGATGTTAATTTGAATGGTTTGCTCTGGCTGTTGCTTCTGTGACCAGATTATGCTCTTTATGTCAAAAGTCCCTTTGGCAGAATTGTAGGTGTACCTGCTCTGAATACTGTTGCCTGTAACCACTGATGAGCAAATTGCTGCTGACTATCCACCAAGAGATGGTGTAAATCAGTTTGTTTGGTATTGCTCTCTGCTGAGAGCTGTCTGAATAACTTGATTACTCTTGTTACACATTTTTATGCCTCTTTTATTAATTCTGTCACTCTGTTTGGCTTCAGCACACACCTAGTAACATTTCCTCTGGCACTTTGGAGGAGATGCTCATACATTCAGCACCTCCCTTGACGTTTTGAGGCAGTTGAGGAAAAAAGATAGACTGCAGAGGCACTGTAAGTGCCTCTGAAGTGGGAACAGGCTTGTGCTATCACTGTGCTAGTAAGATATACTAAAGCATATTTCTATCTTGCAGGTACTCAGTAGCATTGATTTAATTTCAGTAGTAATTATTTTCATCTTTGGCTAGGATTTAGAAACACTTCAGATTAGAAATTACTGATTTGGGGTTTTACCTGCATTTGGGCCAGTAGCATTGATTACATAGATCTTCCCTGATTTCTAGAACAGTGATTTATTCAGAAAGAGTTTTCTCAAAATTTTACAGTATATTAAGGTAATATCATCCAGTCAGAAATGGCAGATCATAATGGAAGTTAAGCAATTCACTTTACTGTTCCCAGTGAAGCTACATATATGTACATGTTCTCTATAGTAGCTGAGTCAGTATGCCATTGTCTCATGACAATTTTATTTACCTAGAAAGAATTTTCCATTAAAAATTCTCACTTACATTACTGTCCTTTTATATACGTACATTGTCTGTTTTCTTTTTTTTCCTTTCCACTGGTCTTCCACTGCAAATTTCAAGCAGCCTGTCTGTAATTCTGTTACATGTTTCTTCCTCAAGGAAGATTATAAATGTAAATATTAAGTTAGAAGTGGGTTTAAAACTTTTCACTAATCTCTAAAGACTGATCTGACTGATATTTCTGAAGCAATTTTGATAAATGAAATACATTGAACTGTCACAAAAAGTCTTCTTTCTAGTCAATCTGAAATAATGTTTTTTCCTGTCCTGTTCATTTTGAGGGGTGTTAAGCATCAGTAATGATGGAGGTGGTGGTTAAGTTACTGGTCCTTAAATAAAATGAAGAGGATATGACAGGAAAAAACTTTTCTCTGGAACTTGCAGGGTGACAAGGAGAAAGAGGCAGCATATTTATCTGACCCAATGTTTATTTCTTATGCACCTGTTTACACTGGGGTTGGTCAGTGGAGAGACACAGAAACTTCTCAGATTTAGCTTTTCTCATCCTAAAATAGACAGATAAAACAGATCAGATAAACCCAACCATAAAATATGCTTTTCTCTGTGTTTATAGGGAGAGATTAGAATGAGTTTCCTCACACCAGAAATCTACTGTGGTGTCCCACCTTAGAAGTCTTAATGTTACCTGGCTTGGGTGTCTGTGATGCAGTGCAAGTTTTCTGTTCAAAATTCATGCAAGCAGATGTGATTCTAATGTGGGTCTCCCTTGCTCTTGCTTGAGTCCAAGGTTTGATTTACACCTATTCTGGGAAGTGACTCTGTGTCCCTTGGTGGTACTGGAACCTTGGTGATATTCTTGATGAGGGAACTCAAGTAGCTGCCTAAAATTGAGATAAATCCCAGTCCAAGGTGGTCAGTGTATGTGTGCTTCTCCTTCGGTTTCATGTGGAATACTGAGGAGACTTGATTTTTTCCTCTGATATGGAACAAAAAATGCTAGTCTCGCTAGCAACTACAAAGGATCAGTAGAGAAGTGGTTAAGTCTCACTTTTCTTTAATGAGGGATCAGTTTTAAACAGCTTGAGTTGATACTCAGAAGTAAGAATTATACTAGTCTATTGGAATATTCCTATAATTTCAAACAGTTAGTCTTATAGTACCCCTGAAGAGTGGTTTTTCATAGTTGCCATTAACAGTTTAATATGCATGTTGTGTCTATATTTGTTCACGAAAAAAAATATCCTGATCTTGGAAAAGCTGAATTATCTAATTACTTTACATTTCTCCTTTTTACTTTCCTCCTCTTTCCCATCAATCCCCTCACACCTTTAAAAAAAAACAAACACCAAATGCATGTGTTTTAAACTCTGCTGATTGTTGTCTGGAAACATGACAAATGAAGACGGTTTCCCAATGGAATTTCCAAGTACATTAACATAATGATGGTATTTGTGCCATTTATTTCTTGAACAGTTTGTGTTCCCTCACAAATGTGAATTGTGCAGATAAAGAGAGCTTATCATAGATAGGTGAAATTCAATTTTTCTCTAAGAAGTTTGGTTTCAGCTAAGAAAATTTAGAATAGAATGATGGAGACACTGCTGCAATTGATTTCTATGGAGTTAGCTTGGAAGATCAAGCTGACTGCACTGTGTAATTAATACAATGCAATAAATGCACTGGATGATATCACTTAATAGGAGGAATTTGCACTAACCATCATTATCAATACTGCATGCTTTTTCAATTTCAGATTGTGGTTAACTGATTTGACATTAAATTCCCCTTTACTTTTGCCCTGCATTGCAGAGATGAATTGGTTTGTGGTCAGAGATCAACAGAATATCGATCTACAAGTCAAGCCTGTCTGCCCAACTTTTACATGCCTTTTTGCTTACTACATGGCAGAGTAAATTAAACCGATCTGCTGCTGTAAGCTTCTATTTTAATATAAATCTCTGCTTTTATCTTAAGCTCTTTATCACAGTTTTAGCTGCGGATTCTGCTCGCTCAGGTATTCCTGTCTGTTCAGATTCACCACTTCTTGGACCCTTCATGCCAGACATTATCTGCTTCAGTAGGATCAGAATAATTTAGCAGCTTTGAAAATGCTGCTGTCATTTATTCTAGAAGTCAGCTGTCTTAGAAGAACCAAGAAAGCCCAAAGTGGTTTGCATTTATTGGCAAGCTATCGCTTGTGTTAGTACTGACTTTTAACTTATTTTCACTGCAAAGATGAGAAAATAAATACTTCTGGAGACTTAAATCAATTAACACTGCTTTTTTTGTTATTTATAAACAATTAAACTATAGGTTAATACTGAAATTCCATATTAATTAAAAAAAGTAATTATTTAAAAAGCTGTAATTTATAAACTGGAACAATGAAAGGCTGCAAATTATATCATTGGATTGGTTTGGGAGCAAAGTTGGTCACTATATGCATATACTTACATCATTGAAATACAGTGTTTCAAGATCATGGGAGCAAGGTGTTGGCCTAAAAAGCTCTCCAGCTCTATTAATCTTGGGAAAATACAAGGCCTTTCAGTCAGAAAAGTAGCAGACCCAAGCATAAATTCAGAAAGGCCCGATTTGAGCGTTTTGTGCTTTGCCAAGGAGATTTGGGAAATTGGCCCTGCCTCTTCTTTGAGAACTTCTGCTATGTTCTGTAACAGACTTGAGCCAATGACAAACATGATCAGGCAGAATCAGTATGGCACTCAGATTTGTGCATCCATTATTTTGTGCATAATGTGCATCATATATTTTAAGTGCACAGATTAAATGCAGGGAAATAGGAACAAATATTCTGTGGAGAAGTCTGAAGTCTTTTTATAGAAATGATGGGATATTCCAAATTTAGTGACTATATAAATACACCATCCATCTAGGAAGAGATGAATAGGTAAAATGAAGACAGTTTCTACTGTACTGTGTGTATAATATAGAGTTGAAGGGAATGAAACACCAATGCCTATTGATTGTAAAAGAATTTTATATGACTTGCATTTCCAGAAATAGCCAGTCTCAACTGCACTTGTTTGTGAAAACCAGTGATGTGAAGACGACCTTGTAATTTAGAAGCATATCAGTTAGTGCTGTCAGAAACTTTAAAAGTTTCTAAACTCTGAGCTATGAGGTCTATATTAGGAGCTTAAGAGATTCTGGCATATCAAAATAAGGTACAATATTGCAGAGTACTCTCACTGTACTTTTAGCTTTCACTGGACTTTCTTTTAGGTCATTATACTGATGCATGTCAAGTTTTTAACATAAAACCATAATAGAGTGTTATTGGTTTTGCTTATTAGTGCTCATAAGGGATATAAATCACCTTAAAATTATTTGCAGATGTTGTCTCAATTAATTTGTATTAGAATTGTTGAGAATACTTTAGATGCTGATTTTGTCTGCAGAGTTGTTTAGTAGAAGTTTCATAAAAATATTTTAAGTGCACAGATTATGGATGAAAATGCTGCAAACTGAGATGGTTAGGGAAAATCCACATTTCTATAACTCTCCAATAACTTTGAAAAGCCATTTGTTTTGAATATGTGCTTTCAGTCAAGTTGGGCAAAAATTCCACTGCTGGTGATGTAATCTGGAGTTAATAAAAGAGCTTGTAAGCAAAAAAAAATTTGACCAATGTTCGAATATAGTTATAGAATCATAGAATCATAGAATAGTTTGGGTTGGAAGGGACCTTAAAGATCATCAAGTTCCAACACCTGCCATAGACAGGGAGAGCTCCTATTAGATCAGGCTGCCCAGTGCCTTGTCCAGCCTGGTCTTGAACACCTCCAGAGAGGGGCATCCACAACCTCTCTGATCAACCT
>VZTY01020385.1:432034-448162 GCA_013400935.1 Turnix velox
AGGTACTGGTAAGTTACCATAAGGTCCCCCCTGAGCCTTCTCTTCTCCAGGCTAAACAACCCCAACTCCTTCAGCCTGTCCTCATAGGGCAGTTGCTCCAGCCCTTTGACCATCTTCGTGGCCCTTCTCTGGACCCGCTCCAATAGCTCAATGTCCTTCTTATGTTGAGGACTCCAAAACTGGACATAGTACTCCAGGTGGGAGCTCACCAGAGCCGAGTAGAGTAGCAAAATCACCTCTCTTGACCTGCTGGTCACACTCCTTGGTTGGCCTTCTTGGCTGCAAGTGCACACTGGTGGCTCATGTTGAATTTGTCATCAATTGACACACCCAAGTCTTTCTCTTCATCAACTGACACACCCAAGTCTTTCTCTTCAGTAACATGTTGAGGTTTGTTAAAGGTTTTATAAATCTTGACCAATGATTGTTTTGATTTTCTTTCTAATAGTGATTGTGCATTTAGGGGAAGGGACACCGAATAATCCCTTTGTCTCATTTACATACCTCAAGCTTCTGTAGTTGCCTTTCTCCTAACCCTGCATCAAGGTTGTTTAAAGAAAGGTTTTATTCTTTGCTAAAAGAAGAAAAGCTTTTAAGCTTTTTAGTGCACTCCTGAGATGGACAACTGTTTTTAAAATTCAAGTATTGTCAAGTCTTGAGATTTTTGTATGTTATCAGAGGGTTTTTAAACATCACAAGATTTAATATTCTCTTTGGAGTCTGAGCCCCAGGAATCAGGAACTTACATAAAAATCCTGGCTTGTACAAAGGAAAGTTATGCCCTGGGCAGAGGTGGGGTTAAAATGTGATCCCTAACAGCTCCTTGGAGCTCAGAAAGCAATTTAAATTCTTCACTGTGTGATTTCATGATGTTCTGTCACAAGAGAGGAGAAATAGAAAGTGGAGCCAAGCTTGATCATTTAAGAGTAAATGCTGATTTTCAACATCTCCAGTCAGAAAATAATAGTTCTTTCTATTCTTTTTGTCTACTCTGTGGGATCTGTCTGATGGACAGCAAATATATCTTCTAGAGAACTAAACACCATACGAAAAGTCTCATCTTGAGGTTTGAGATTATCACTTGCATCAGGGAAGCTCACCCTGGAAGGAATGCATAAGGTGGGATGCTCCAACACAAGGAAAGCCATCTCCATCTCCCACTTTGTGGAGGATGAGGAGAGAGCTCTGAACGGAAGACAGATGTGTGCTGACTGTAACTGCTAGTACTTTAGGACAGTTTCTTTAATAAAATAATTTATGCATATAAAATGGTGGTGGTAATGCTGTTCTTCACCAGGATGAAGAAGAGCTACTCCCAATAGCTTTGTTTACCTGCAAAATTGTAGGCAGCAGAAAGGAGCACTATGTCATGTCAGTGACATTTTTATAATCATTACATTTCAACTTGAAATTCTCAATAGCTGCAGAGAGGCTCAGTCGCTGAAATAAATGTGTCCACAATACTGATTAGAAACTGAAAGGATTAGCTTGATGTTTCTGATGTTATTGCTTGCTGAAATGAAAAGGAAAAAATGTTCAAAGGCCCAGACATAATGTACCTGACTTTTCCAGACCTATCAAAGGGTGAGCATCAATAACCAAGTAATGGCTGCTTTATAGTTTGAATTTTCTGACACGATGTTTTCAAAAGGCTAATAAAAACCCAGACTGCTGAGAGGAAATTTTAGGTTGGAATGATTGTAAAAATAAAATAGTAATGATAAAGCAATTTGTATTGGTCTAAGAGCGGAAGCTAAATCTGTATCTATGCTACTCTTGAAGTGCAAGCTGGGAGAAAAGGCAGCAAGTTTGTATGTGCATAGCTAAGTATGCTACAAACTGAGGTTTGTATTGGAATATGATTAAAAAACCTGCTTTACTCTTCATACAAAATACTTCCTACAAGAGGGCCTTGATCACTATCAAAGTCTAGACTGTTTGAAACACGAATTTTGCATGCAAATTGGAACTCTGCAACCAACCTAATTTGAACTTCATGGAGGCAGCACCTTAGGCTTTGCTCCTGCAAATACTTGCTCAAAAATACAATTTTTATATATGCATCACCCTTCACAAAACTGGAGCTAGAATTTAGAAAATGCTCTATTTAATAAGAGAGTCTGGGCCTGTAAGAATAGGATAACACACTCAGGTCACAGCAGTCAATGTAATTATATCCCTTGAAACCAACTTGCACAAGGCAAGACAATGTTATGTTATCACTACCTATATAAAGTATTGTTAAAATTAAGTTGATTTTTATACCTCCTTCATGTTTCCCCAATACCGACAATATATCTTAGGAATTTATTGTATTGGTTATACTGCATCTCAAATAATTTGTATTTTCTCCCTTTAATTTTTGGATGATACCTACATACAAGTGTAAAAAACATCTGGTAGAAAAGGGATTTCTCCTCTCTCACATGTAATAAAGACTTTCCTTCCCTTTTTTCTGAATCTAGAAAAATCTTTCCATGTAGAAAACAGAGCAGAGGAAAATAGTTGGATACAGTAGGCACTCTCCTCCAAAATCAGGCTTCTGCAACTCTGTCAGATAATACCATCAACACCTCTGGAGCTTGTAATTAGGCTTTTAGATGATAAAAGATCATATTGGGACTCCTTTGGATCTGATGGAGCTCAGAGAAGTGGTACCAAATGTTGAATGATTAGAAATAATTTCTTCATCTATAACAATGTAAGGTGTGAAGACTCTGACGTCTAGGAAAACTAAGGTTTCCTTAGAATTAAACCTTATAAGAGTGGTCAAGGAAAACAGAAAGGGCTTCTTTAAATACATTGTGCATAAAACTTGCACTAGAGGTAATGTGGGCCCACTCATGAATGAGGTGGATGCTCTGGTGACATAAGATACAAAGAAGGCAAAGTTACTGGCCGAAGGAAAGAAGGCAGAAAATTGTGGTCAATGGGACAGAGTCTATCTGGAGGCCTGTGTCTACTGGAGTCCCTTGAGGATTGGTACTGTCACCAATATGTTCAATATATTAATCAGTGGCTTGAATGAGGGGGAGGACCACTGTCAGCAAGCTTGCTGATGACACAAAGCTGGGAGGAGTGGCCAACACACCAGTGGCTGCCATCCAGTGAGACCTGGACAGGCTGGAGAGTTGGGTATTGATGTCAATTGGAAGAGGGGAGATTCAGGCCAGATATAAAAAAGAAATTCTTTACAGTGAAGGTGGTGAGACACTGGAACAGGTTGCTCAGAGAGGTTGTGGATGCCCCCTCTCTGGAGGTGTTTCAGACCAGGCTGGACAAAGCACTGAGAAACCTGATCTAGTGGGAGGTGTCCCTGCCCATGGCAAGGGGGCTGGCACTAGATGAAGGTCCCTTCCAACACAGACCATTCTATGATTAGTCCAAGTTTGGGACTGAGTGTTAGAGAGCAGTGCAGGGGAAAGGGACCTGGACATCCTGGAGGACAGAAGGAAGACCATGAGCCAGCAATGTGCCCTTGTGACCAAGAAGGCCAATGGCATCCTGGGGTATATTAGGAGGGGTGCTGTTAGTAGGTTGAGGGAGGTTCTCTTCCCCCTCTACTCTGTCCCAGTGAGACCACATCTGGAATATTGTGTCCAGTTTATAAAAATGTCAAGGGTGAGTGTCAGGAGGCAGGAGACAGGCTCTACTCAGTGACATCCAATAATAGGGTGAGAGGCAACAGTTCAAGTTTAAATATGGGAGATTTCACAGAAATAGAAGAAAAAAACTTGTTCATGGTGAGTGAGCATGACAGAACACTAACAAGCTGCCCAGAGAGGCTGTGGAGTCTCCTTCTCTGGAGAGCTAAATTCTTGGTTTGATTTGAATTCATGAGGGCATGACAGAGAAAATTAAAAATCCCATAAGGTTAAAAATGTGTATTGTACTTTCTCACAAACATTTATTGTTCACCCTAAAACTCTCTGAATAAAACCTTCCCTGACTATTTTTCCCCTCCATTGATAAACTCATGACTTCAATGCCTGTAATCTACCCCAGGCAGAGAATTCAAATATTGCTGTTGGATGAGCCATGGGCTTTTGGCATGAAAAACTTGGGTGTGGTATGCATGGGCAGAAAGACACACTGAGAAGTTATACTTGAGCTGTTTTCCAGTGAGGTCATTGTTCATAGGATTCACTTCACTGTGAAATTATAATGGAGAATAGATACAGCTGCTTTTTTACACAGGTTGACATTTTTACCAAATTTGAGCTCGTCTAGCTGTGGCATTGGAAAAACTGTTTTTGTTTTCCTTTGCTTTATTTTCCGGCGAATTTGGACAAAACATTTCCTGAATGCTTTCTCTGAGGAAAACATTTTTCCCCTCAAGTTTTTGACAGAAAATGTCAAAAATTTATTCCCCTCCTTTCTCCATGTGATCATATGGGATATGGATGCTTGACAGTGCCTGATAGTTCTTCTGCTCTTCTGAGTTACAGTAGTGCTGCTATTTCTGTGTTGTTTTAGGTGAAGGGCTGATGTAAGATGATCTTGTCATTGTACAGCAGATCTTCAGAAGCAGCTGACTGTGGAATAACAAATACTTCTCAGAAGTTATTTGTTTATTATTATTATTCCTTCTACCTACATGAGGGCCCCTTCTGATTTTCTGGTGTGAAAATTATTAGGAACAGGGTGTTACAAGTAGTCTTCTGAGTACAGGAAGCTGAAGTGTTTGGCATGGCAGGTTTGTATCTCATGGCTGATTGGTTTTCATGTGTAGGAAGATGTGAGATCCAAGGGAAGTTTTCACATGGTTAGTATACTGGGGGAAAATGGAGGGAGAGGAAGCAACTGCAAACCTTTTAGGGTCTCCAGCATTTATAACTTCTTTAGCTCATGAAGAACCATCCAGTTTACTTGGGATATTTAAAGGACCTCTCCTCTGCTTCATCCTTTGCTTGATCTCTGCTGCGATGTTGTATACACTTATATATTTAAGATATCTACTTTTGCATGAAAAGGGGGAAACACAAATACAGACTATGCAATTACAGAAGTGTAGATTGTCTAGAGGGCTGAAGATTGTCACAGCGCTGAAGGTGAGATGGCCTGAGTTTTAGAGTGTGATTCATTCAAAGCGGAAGTACAATGAGTGGGGAGTGGTGGATGACAGAGATTTGGGCTACAGAAGTGGATAAGCCAGCAAACAAGGAGTGATGAAGAGAAGGCTGTGTCCCATGTAACACCTTTCCACCTGGATTCCCACACATTACAGCCAGGAGCACGAGTGCAAAGGGTCTTCTGTCTGCACACATTAGGGGAGAGCAAATTGCTGCCTGCTTTTTGCAGGAGAGTTCTGCAGTTAGAGCATTCTCTGGCAATCAATACATAGTCTCAATTCATTTTCTGTATGGAATCAAATCTACTTTGGAGGCTCAAGCTAAAGCATTGTGCTGAGAAGGAGAGAATCTTAGCTAAGTTTGAAACTAGATACCTATATCATGCATCTGGGAAGCTGTCTCTTGCACCTGAAGCAGTAAATCTGTCATCTTGCTTGCTGTCAGCTGTTGCCTGTCTTCAGTAGCAGGACTTCAAGCACCTTCAAAAAGCTTAATTTCTTGATAAGCCATATAGAAATAAACCACATGTGTAGATGTGGGAAAAGTTGTCTAGCTCTTTGTCACACAAGCCCTTACAAGCCCTTAATGCCTGCTCTTTGGACAGCATAGTGCTTCTTTAGATTTCATGCTGGTTTTCTGAAAAACATTTTATCTAGTGAAAGAGACTGAAGGAATAAAAAAGTGACCATGAAAAAAATACCAGGCAGGTTTTTATCTTAGAATAAGAAATGGTAATCCAATCTGTGATCTGTAAATTTGAATATATAGCAAAACAACCATACTGGCAAGAGATTTTGAAATGGTAAAGAAAGTAGAAAATGCACTGAAATTATTCAATTAGATGAAACCATGCATCTTTTAAGGGGGAAATTGCTGAAAAAAATCAGACTTTTGTAGGCATTGTCACAGTGTGTTTAGCACTCCTAACACTATTTCTCCTTGATGCTCTGAGCTGTTTTATTTTTCTTCCTGAGTGCTTTAGCTGTAGTGGGGCACAGAAAAAGTTTCTGGGGAAACATGACTCCACTAGAAAGAGCATGTACAATTAGAAGAGCTTGCAGCCAGCAGGGCTCATTGCTCCTTAAAGGCCTACTTCTGTAATTATGTCACTTATAAAGACTAAATATTAAGAAATATTGATCAAATTCACAGAACAGAAAGCAGAGTCAGCAGTAAACCCCATGTGTCCTAAATCTAGTGCAATTTATAATTCAATATATTTAAATGACCTATTTAGTAGTTACAGGTTAACATTATTAATTAACATAAATTCTTTTGCCATAAATTTGTAAAGGACTGTACAGGCATTGAATACAATGCAACAAACATGTATCTACCTCTTATAATATATGCAATACTGTAGGTGTTAAGCTTCATGCAGGTTTGTATCTCATGGCTGATTGGTTTTCATGTGTAGTAAGATGTGAGATCCAAGGGAAGCTTTCACATGGTTAGTATACACATTCAGTGTTTTACATCACAGATTCAGCAAGGAAATCTGACTATTGGCATGTGAATATTTTCATAATTTACCTTCAGGTAGAAACATCAGTATTGAAAACATCAAGACAACATTTACTTCAGCTTCTTAGCTTTGAAAAGTATTGCTCTTGAAAATCCCTAGCATTTATAAGCTGATAAAAAAACACATCTTCATTGGACTTCCAGTTCTTCTGTCAGATCTACAGAAGTAGTGTGGTGTGTCTTTCACAAGTGATCTTATGAAGACTATCTAAAGGGAGATAATTTTGCTAGCCCAGACTAATCTTTGATTTATTAATGTCTAATTTGCTGTGGTTTGCTGGAATCAGTGGTTTCCTAAGAACAGAGCTGTAACCACATACTCATTTTTGAAATTTTGTTCCAACTTTCAAGTGGTTATAACTTACTGATGTTTCTATCTCATCTGTACTTGAACTAGTCATAGAAAAACAAAAAAGTTTTTAATCATCCAGCAATAAATTCCTAGGAATGATAAATTGCCTGTGAAAAATCCCTACCTTTCTACTTTCTGAAGAGGCATTCAGGGATAGAAATCCAAGCAAAAAACTGAAGAATGGAAAGACTTAACAGGATGAGGGTGGATCAACTGGGAAACAACAGAACATGCATTGTTTATCATATAGTCTTCCCACTCCAGGCACTATTTCAAAATTTCAGTAGAGTGTTCAAGTAAGTAAGTTCAGATCTCTTTAGCACATTGTAAATACAATTTAGATTGTTGCCATGTAGCTGTTCTCACTTTGCATTTTAGTTACTACTGTCATCTTTAAACTTCATCTAGCAAAGAATGAGAATAAAATGGTGCTGGCACTGTGTTTTATGTGCTGGTACTGCATCCAGACCTATTTGCAAACCTAGTGATAAAAAGGTGTCTAAAAGCAATCAGCAGTGAATTTTCTTTACAAGGCTGTTTTGTGCCCTATCAAATTGACATCATGCATAAAATTGTTGTCTGTTGTATTTTTAGAGCCTTATGCATTTTTAATGACAGGTTCATTCCTTGAATAAATCTGCACCTAAGTAATTGTGTGATTTCTGCAAATACGATCATGAGTCACTCTGATTAACGGGCTGTCTCAAGAAATGAGAACTAGGCTTCTAGCAGTGTCAGATATGGTGGGAATACGAATGGGTATAATCAGGTTATTGGTTTCTCCTGAATATTTTTATGGGTTGACTGATCATTCAGAAAGCTAAAAGATTAATTTGCTGTGTGACCATCTTTTCAGGAAAAAAGTCTGCCCTACCATTCACTCTTTTGCCTAAAAGAACCTTGTACAAATAAATTTGTCATTCTTATTGACATCAATTCCAGGCCATCTTGGAACAGCACATGCTAATAAATAAGCAAATAAAATTTTATTTTTGCTCTGTAATCCTTCATAAGCCAAGTTAATTGAGATTCAGAGTTGATTTCTACTGTATATTGCATTCATTTTTCATACTGAGGTATTTTTCTTAGTACATACCCATGGGTAATGCAGTCTGGAAAGATAGCATGGTAAGCTTTAATATCATCTGGATATGAACACTGACTAAAAGAGAGGCATTGAAAGACAGACCAGATTTAAAATAATTTCTCTTCCATTTTGAAAACAAGGTGATAGCAGGTGATTCTTTGTGGATTATTGGTAGTAGGGTTATGAAACATAGTCTTCAGCAGTATGTAAAATAAGATTGCATTGGAAAGTGTGAGGTTTTTGGTACTGAGTCTACACTACTGAAGTGCTCAGAAATAGCACTTCATCTTCTCTCAGATGAAGAAGTAAATCAGATACAACTCCAAAGAAATCAGATGAGCAGAATCAGAGTATTTTAGGGGAAATCAGCAACTATAGCAATAATGTAGGGCAATCATACCGATTCAAGGAATATCTTGCATCTCATTATGTATACTCCATTGAGTTTGTAACAAAACTGGATGTTAGGTGGAGACTGTACAGTGACAACAGGGAAAAAAGGCCTTAGTGTAGTGATTAAATCTACTATTTCTTTTTTCCCTTAAAACTATATAGATTTAACCTGGCATAGAGCATGTAACTAGGTTACATGGTCATTCAAAAATTGTGTTGTCTGAAGTTTTACACTCTCCTGTAGTTACTGCACACAGAGAAGGGTATCCAGGGTACAGTCATTTTAGATTCTTGCATGTCTTCTGCTCAGATGGGATGAGCCACCTCCAATTAGTTCCTGTGGCTATGCCTGCTTACTGGAAGTGTCCGCAATTTCTCAGGCCTAGTGTTTGCTCTGCACTGTATGAGGTGAGAAGCATGTTTAGACTTTGCATGTGTAGATACATACGCAGTGACCACATGGCTTTGCATGACTACATGTCTAGTCCTTCATCACAGATCCATGACAAAGGAGCTGGGAACTTCAGCTCACCTTATGTGCTTACTGAAGTGAGTAAGGGCAAGATGGTTTGGCCTGAAAGTAACAATTTGTAACGTTTCACTACAATTTTTTAGCTGCAGTAAACAACATTGCCATGGCTTTGTGACTCCAGAGAGTAGTCCTGAAAGCATATCCTGCCCTGCTGCTTCAAGACTGTTAAATAAGTATTTTTCTGTAATAAAGCAAGAAGACTGAAAGTGTTTTCTCAAGCATCTCAAAATCAAGGACTGCATAGGAAGATGATAAATAAGATCAATAATACAATATTAACATTCCTTTGTAGTCAGTGGTGAGCACTGAGGGGTTTCAGAGGAGCCTACATATGTTTGGGGTCCTTCCTCAGTAAGTTAAAGGAAATCATGGTAGTATAGAAGTGTCAGGACTCTATCTTCTGGAGTGTATGTGACACCATATAGCTGTATGCAAAGCATCTTTGTTGATTTTCTGTGTTTTCCTTTTCTTTGTTTCAGTGAATGCCTTATCTAAATTGGAGATCCAGAGATCAGAAATCAAGTCTGATCCTGGCTGGTACCATGGGAGGTAAGATAAAAATATGCAGGGTGTGCCACTGTCAGTAAGAAGACCTTGGTTCCAGCACCATGCCAAGGCTGTTAATCTGTGCAATGCAGCATGGACCCCATTCTATTCTGGACCTGTAGCTACCAGGAATCTTCCAGACAGAGACAATGAATGACCTTAAAGTAAGCAAGGGGCAGGTATGCTCTGTAATAAGCTGTGGCCACCCCATTTTGGGAACTAAAGAGTGCATAATCCATTCCATCTCAAGAGAGTCTTCAGAAGGGAGTTTAATGTTGTGTGTGACAAGTGATGCAACCACCTTTTCTTGAAGTAAGATATCTAAATGCCACTCATGCCTGTGTTCTATGTGCTGGACTGAATAATCTGCAGCTTTCCTTAGAGACCAATACTTATCCCTTTATTAAGCCATTATGGTGATGGATTTATAGGCATAAGTAACTGATGACATCCTTGCCTTTCTGCAGTGATGTTTGATTGTATCAATAAAGCAGACAACTCATAATGAAAAGTGGTCTGCACAAGGAACTAAACTGCACCTGTATTTATTCCAAATCACAAACTCCTGCACAAATGCTAGATCTGGTTTTAAACCGCTTGTTTAAGGCAAGTATTTTTCCAATTTGGCTTTTCTATTGCACAATATGAACTACATTTAGTAGTTTATTGTTTGCTTGTAAATGATTCTAAGATATTGAAAACTTAAAGTTATGTCCTATAAATCACAATGCAGAATATATTCTTTAAATTATTAGTTAACTTGGAACTGATGTTAATAATTTACTCAATTTGCATCAAGAACTTAGTTTGCTAGAAAGTATTAGTTAATGTTGTAATTCATGTCCATAGTATTCTTCCAATTAAATGGAATAACATTTAGATGCTGGAAGAATAAATCACCATTGATCAAATAAAAGACTATCAAATCCTAAAGACAGAATAGTAAATAGCTCACCAGTGCTCTAAAGAAGGATAGTTTTTTTCAAAACTGGAATTACATCTTGCGAAGAAAATGGCTATTATATTCACTTTGTAGAAGTGATGCTATTATTGATAACCCATCCTAAGGGTTGGTTTAATGTGATTTGGCTAATATAAAAGACATGCAAACATGAAAAAAAAGTCTAAAAATACATAAAAAAGGACAGAGAGGAGGAAAACACTAAAAATGTCTTATTTCAGCCTTCTCTTTAATTTCTTCCTCTGTAATACCCTGGAACAAAAGTGTCTGGGTCCCTTTTATTTCATAGTTTCATTCTAACTGAGATTATTCAATTCAACTGAGATATGAATTCAAGGGTCGTAAGACTTGTTTTGTTCAAAGATCTCAAGTTCAACTTAGCCATCTTTATTTTCAGACCTTGGGCCAACTCTTATCAAATCAATGCTTCTTACCTTACATCCTTCTCTTGACTTCAGGTAACTGAAAACTATTTGTTTCAGTATAACCTAGTTCTGTAGACCCCCTCTTTAAGCAATGGAGAAATGTCTACAGAATATAATTTACTTCACAGTCAGTGTTTCTGACATTTGATGGGTCTCAGAAGGTGCTTTGTCCTCTCCCATCCCCTGTGTCTGTCACAGATTCTACCAAAACCTTCTCAGTTCATACACAGTGGTTTTCAATTCATACTTTCTATTTCAAAGTATCATACTACCATTGCTGCTCATAGTTAAGGTCTTTGTATGACAGAGGTTGTTTGGTCTTGCAACTGATCTTAGCTTTCTTAATAACTGCACTGTAGAGAAACATGATACAGAAAAATTGACATAATTTCTTCTGATCACATAAAGGTGGAAATCATGATCAACACAAAATATTTGTAGATGGATTTGTTGGAAGACTAGAGTAATGTAAATGAGAAGAAATGTAATAAAACAAGGGGAAAGTACAAGACAGAAGCAGTTTAGTACAGGGGCAGGGGGAGATGTCCCCATCATCTCCTCTAAGATAGATCTTGACATAATGCTTATTGGCTCATTCTTAAACATTCCCTTCTGTCTTGCAGTTTATTTCAGTACTTCACTATCTTTGCCAAGGGAAAGAAAATGTCATTTAAATCCTCCATGAATTTTTCTTGATACAATTTCAACCCCTTATCTGTTCTACTACCAATCATTAGCATGAAAGACAAATTACTCCTTTCTCTGTTTGGCAGCTATCCTGTGCAGCAATCAGACACCTCCTCAATCTTGTCCTCTTTAGACCAAACAATTCAGTTTTTTTCAGTCTTCCTGATTTAGAGCAGTTTTCCTGTCTTCTCATCATACTTGTCATTTTTGTTCGGACTTCTAAAATTTGAAATTTTTTACTCAAAAATGGTCCCATATTTGCAGCTGCTTCAGCATGAAAGGATTTCTTCATATCATATGGATTGTTTTCTACATGTCCTTTCTACGTGTCTTGGGGGCAAAGCTGCTTCTTTCACAAGTGGAGCACTGTTGACTCATGTCCAGCTGTCCTCTACTGTAACCTCAAACCCTTCTCTGAGGATGTGTTTCCTAACCAGTTGTTCTCTCTTCTCTATTTAAGTGGATTATTGCTGAACATGTGTAGAAACTGGTACTTAACCCTCTTTGAATTTCATTTATCATTTCTACTCCATGTGTCCAGTTTGCCAAAAATGCTTCCAGTTCTTATCCTGTCCCTCCAGTATACTTGCAGTCACTTCCATTTTCACATTTCTTGCACATTTTATAAGCATTGACTCTGTTTCATAATTTATACCATGAAGGAAAACGTAAGAGAAACCCCAAACCAGGTAAAAATTAATTTTAGACATCCTTCCATTTGATTCTTGGCAACTATTTTCAAGATATACTTTAATAAAATAGACTATGATATTTTAATCTAGCTCACTTGTGCAGTACTTGGTTGTAAGAGTATCATTTGAGCTACCTGAAGTCAAAATTCTTAAACAACAGATAGTTCATGTCTAGACTTGAATATCTATGATCTGTATATTCTTGCTTGTAGAAGATAATTAGACTGATTTAACTCAGTATGTTCCTGTTGAATACATAATGGCCAATTTTAATCTCTTCTAGCTGTTTACTAGCATCTAGATTAATTATTTATTACCTAATTTGTTTAGAATTAAAATTATCACTATATAGTTAATTCTCTCTTATTTTGGTTCTTATTTTAACATCAGTCCTGTAACCAGTTTTTCTTCCATATTCCTAGTACTTCACTGCCTTCTTTCCTTGTGAGTTCTCTGAGATAATGTCTTCTTCCTTCCTAACAAAATAAAGGCAGAAGGAGGACAGATAGCTGTAATAATTAAGGAAGTTCTAAGGCAGTATGGAGGTTTTGTGTTCATGAGTCATCAGGGTTACAGCTAATACTTCTGTTAGGGCAGCTGCTTTTGATTAGCCAGTGGTTGAGATTTAGGCATTTTGCCATCTTATTTGAGATGACAGTTTGGAAGAACCTCCAATGACAACCTTGACTGAACTAACATGTTGTAGAAAGTCCATCCCCACCTTGTTAAAAAAATAAAATAAAAAAAGAGAGAGAGAGAGAGTGGAGTACCCTTTGAAGTCTATTCTCCTTACAAGCAGCCAGAATAATTAATATAAGTGATGTGCAGCACATTTATCTACATTATAAGACCTAGGTGGCTGAGGAGAAGAAATCATGTATTGCTCTGTATTACATAAACTGCCAAGCGGATTAATGATTCTTGGAAAAATAATGATCAGAAAAATGATAAAGATTTTTCTTTCCTATAAAGACAGATGCAGACAGTTTAACCTGTTACAACAGCACTGCCAAACAGACAGGAACATCTGTTTATGCTGGTTTGACAAGCAGTAGTTTTAAAGATACCAGGTGCCAGGATTATATACCTCTAAGCAATCTGCTTTTTAAGCCCTCAAGTTCCATGCTGGCAAACTTCCAGGGGGATCAAACTGAAATTTCCTGTGACACAAATGGCATGCATTTGTTTAAACTGCAGATGTGAGATGTTCCAAGGGAGCTATGACAGCAGAGAATTCTATTTCTCGAATTATGAACTAGAGTTTTCTCTACTGAGTAGCTCAGCACTGCTGTTAAAAGCAACTTACCCTCACCAAGATGAGAGTTGTCATGTTTGCATTAGTATATCTCGGAATAAAAAGTAGCCTGTCAAAATTTAGAAAAGATGGCTGACTATTTAAAATAGTCATTTAATTTTGTTCATTACATCTTGACAAAATATTTTCTAAGGGCAGGATTATAATCTTGCTAATCAGTTGAAGAACATGTAAGTACAGTCTTAGTTTGTTAACTCATTTGGAAGCAGGAATTAAAATTCCCACTGCTTATGTCTAGTGGGGTACTGTTGGAATATATTGTCTGTGTTAGTAGCTAGCATTGAATGACCACAATTCTTATTTTGCCAGTGTTGTTCCACTCCTCCTCACTTTCTTTTGCTGTAATGTAGCTGTGAGCTGTTCAACGGAATTCATTAGAAAATGGTACAAAGGAGCATTCTCGCTTGGGGAGAACACTTGTTTCCAATCTGACTCTGCTAAGAATATGTCTAGAAGTGCTGAATGTCTCTGTCTGACCAAGTTTTTCTCAAATTAGCAGGTCTTCAATGGAGTTCTACCTAAATGATTAAATTGCTAGGATAAATGATTTATGAGAAAAGATTAAAATAACTTTATACGTATTGCTTGATTAAATTACAATTACTTTGCCTTTAATAACGATCTACAAGTATTGTTTGAGCAGCACATGTTCATAGGAAGAAAATGATTTGTTCACTATTATCCAGGGACATATAACTAGAAATAAAGCTGCAAGAATGATACAAAACCAATCACTGAGATGATATTTGGATCCATTTAGTTACTTAAAATTAAGATTCATGCAAAACCAATTTCTTTGACAAGAAATTCTTTGCAAAGAATATTCACATCAGAGTATTCCTATTCTTTGTGCTTAGATAACTCTTCTAGTAATGGCAAAAGCTAAAAATTAGTTAAAACTAGCTTAAATGAATTCTTGGATTCAAAACCATTCATCACAATAGCAAGTGTTAGGCAGACACCAAGTAGTATGACATGAGTAGATGACATTCAAATCAGTTGCCAGTGAACACTTAGAGAATGAAAATCAGAAAATGTTACTAACCTAAGGAAGCTCCACCTTTAGCTGAGGACAAGGAAAATACAGCCAGACTAGTCCAGGAGGCAGAAACTATCATGCTCTGAACTGAGTAGCTTATTTGGTTTCTTCCTAGACTTTTGTTTCTTCCTGGACTCTTCCTAGACCTGTGTGTTTTACAAGTTGGACAGTGACATTCTCCCCATACTACAGTTAGACTTTATGAACTGTCTCAAACAGGCTTGTTAAAACCATTCATTATGCAGTTGTACAAAGGCAGAGTTCTCTTTCAAACACTGCAGCTATGGACTAACTTATCCACTGGTAATATCTGTTTAGATTCATTCAAATATGACATGCTCCAATATATCTTTTGTTTCTTTCAGTTTTGTTTTGTGTTATTGTTGTGGGGTTTTTTTTGTTTGTTTTGATTTTGGTTTGCTTTGTTTTGTTTTTGCTGGGCTTTTTTAGTCTGAATGGATTGATTCTGTGTTTTTGATACGCAATGCTACAAATTTTATGTGATTTTGAGTAGGTGGGATTTGCAGTGTGGTCTTCTAGTTAGGTGAGTGCTTTGTAGATTTTTTTCTGAGCAAGTTGTGCTGCTGAATTACAGGACAAAAGAAAATTAATGATTCCTCTTTCCTCTCCACCCCCTTTTTAAAATTATTTTCTTACTGTAGTGACATCTGGGCTGTGAATGTGTAGAGCGGAAGGGCTGCAGTGCAACTAGAGAAGGTTCCTCTGGATAGTAATGGACATTTGAAAGCAGCACTGAGATTTGTGCTATGTATACTCTCCAGAGTGATGAGAGGAGAACCCAGGCCAAGGAGGGTGAAAGAGGCCATGAAGGTGAAAGAGAGAAAGGTCCAAGCACAGTCAGACCCATGATTCTTGCAAGGGTATTTGATAGAATGGTTTGGGTTGGGAAGGACCTTCAAGATCATCCAGTTCCAACTCCCCTGCCATGGGCAGGGACACCTCCCACTACACCAGGTTGCTCAATGCCTCATCCAGCCTGGCCTTAAACATCTCCAGGGATTGAGGGGATATCCACAACCTCTCTGGGCAATCTCTTCCAGTGTTTCACCCCAGTAAAGAAGGTCTGGATGCTCCTTGCAAACATCTGTGCCCATTGCTGGAGTTCCAGAAGGTTCCCCTGCCTTGTGCGTGGGCTCTTCGAGGAACAGGTTGGAGAAGGGCAGGGACTTGTGTCCCCTGACAGGACCTCCACGAGGGCAGAGAAGGGGCTGCCCCAGGTGTGTCGGCATCACCATGGCCACCGACATCCCTCTGTGCTGGCGTCACCGTGTCGTGCCCACACGCTGTAGTGACACCACAATGTCCATGGGGTTATTTAGGGAGCTCCAGCCCTGGGAAGCTCAGTACCAGGACAGCAGCAGCTTCCTGGGTGCCCGCTGCAGCTCTAGGTCCTAGGCAGAAGATGCCACAGGCAGGAGAAGAGAAGGCCCAGTCGCAACCCCAGCAGGGGTTGCCACCCCTCAGCCACAGGCGCCAGGTGGG